>QJNY01000714.1:0-32985 GCA_004155945.1 Monosporascus sp. mg162
CCATCTACTGACTTTGATCCCTGATCTTTCCTATACACCTTTCTACTTATTCTATTACTCAACTTTCCTTTCATATACTCATGCCTTGTGTCTAACGATAGTCTCCCCATAGCCGCTTCTCTACTCGTCCACCATGTCGGCCCCTGCTGGTATAAAGAACCCGCAAGACTATTCCACCAATCCGAACACGGTTCGCGCACGGCTGCGCAAGGCTCGCCTGGATCCCTTTACGCGCGTGAAAGAGCAGGCTCTCGCCCAGGATTCCAAAGCTGTGAACAGAGCTATCAAGATTCGCAGCGATACGGAGTCGTTTTTGATGGCCGACCCGATTACACGCAGGGCCATCTTGGAAGACGTTGAGAAAGAGGTCTTGGAGCGCCGGTATGTCCCTTTTTGTTCATAACTTCGGTGCCATATCTTCATCTTATCTTGCCCTCCCCTTTATCTTGTTATACACGTACTTAACTGACCGCTGTTCTCAATGTTCATGTAGTCGCGCCAGAGGTTGTGATGCTGCGTCCAAGATCAAGCACTTTCAGGAGAGTGTGGCCGCCAATGGCGAGGATGCCTCCTCGTCCGGCGGCTCTGTTGATGGCACTGGTGACACTGGTGGTGCGACTGGTGCTATTGCTGTTACCGATTCGCCCCCTGATACGCCGGGTTCTCTATTTGGACCCGCTACCCATCTGTCTGGCGACATCCCCGGCACTCCTGTGTCAATGGCCGCCATGGGCTCGTCAATGGCCGTTATGGGCTCGTCTTCATTTACACCCATGCCGATCCCCCATCTGGTAAGCAATCGCGCAACACTTTGTCTCATTCCTCCCATCCGCGCTTCTTATCACCAAGCAGATCAGCCGATGCTAAACTTTAATCATCGTCGCAGCAGCCCAACTCTTTCTCTTATGACGGTAAAGCCTCGATGGTCCAGGAGATCCCAATCCACGACCACCATGGAAACTATAACGACGCTAGCCAATCTTCCACCGTCCCCCAGCAGTTGCAGAGAGATATAGCTTCGAATGCAATGAGCATTGCCAACATTCAGAGTCAGCTGACTGCCGTTCTCAGCGACTTTGAGGGGCTTAAACGCCAGGTTGAGGCTCTTAACAATGATTTGGTCGCCGCCAAGGCTAGCATCGTCGCCCAAGACACCCGGCTTCACCGAATCGAGTGCCTGAACTGCGGTGGCAGTTATGCCCCCAAGGACATGAGCATAGACAAACTTGATCGGATGACCCGAAGAATCCAAGCGCTTGCCGACACAGTTACAGACCTCGCCGACGAAGCTGCAGAAGTGACCAACGTCATAAAGCCTGGGGATAAGGCTACGAAGACGTCGCCCTTCAAGGCTGACGCAAGTGGCGGCATGGACATCGACATCAGTACCCTACTATAACTTCTTGTCGACCCACAGCCCCGCCCTGTTCCCTTGTATGCTTCTCCTGGCTCATAATCACTTGGTTTACGCGAAATTGTTGGCAAGGTGAGATTGCAGATCTTATTGGAAGGGATCAGCGAGGAAGAAGGGCAGGGCAGATCATAGATTTGGGCATCTAAGGCATGATCAGTGGCAAGTTGGGAGAGGAAGTACATAGTACTGCATTGTGCTTGAAATTTGAGTTTAGCGAAATTGTACGGTAGATGAAGTGGCATTGGTACTCTTGCAATTATATCAAGCCGCTTGTCCTTGGTATTATATAATGCAACGACAACCTCTGAATACCCAGAGCTGTTACATGAGACCAACCTTATCTGACCTTATCCCAACAGTCCGAGATCTGATCATGTCTTACGAATGTGAAGCCATCTTGGCAGTATATGTAGATAGTTTCAGAGGCATGAGTAGTCGAGCCGTTTTTGCCATTACTTTGGGCTCAAAGCTCCTCTGTCGATTAGAGGCATGACTCTGCTCTGTCTGGACTAAATTCAATTTCGTGCCGAACAACTGTACACATAGCTCTACAACATGCTTCTGGGCTAACTGATAAGCCTCAACCATGAAGCGTGCGGTAAAGTCAAGGTTAAGACCCCCAGAATCAGCAAACCCGTAGGACGAGTTATCCGGGCTGGCTGCCATCGCCGTAGCCTAGACCCTTGTGGAGCCTTTACAATTCTCGTGGTAGTCATCGGCGTCGAGCCGGAGTTTACCAAACCCAGCAGAGTCGGTGTATCTCTCCCGAAAGCTAATCTCATTACCGACCATATAAAGTCAGCACGTAGGATGGAACTGAGACAGGTTAACTTATCGAGTCCCATGAACCACTCTCATGATTTCGAAGGCATCCTCGGCCTATGCTTTGCAATATTACGCGCCGACCCTACTTGTTTCCTTCGGAAGTCATCTTCATAGGCATCGAATTCGTAGTACACGACCCGGACGCCGTCGGCCGTCTTCAGACCTCGACTATAGCGCCCACGGTCGTCAGCTAGTCTGCCACGTTCGTATTAAGAGACGATGCGCGGAATGGTCGTGTCCGCGAACTAGAAGGTCGCCTCCAGCCGACACACGGTCTCTCAGCAAATGCGTGAGTACGCGACACCGCCTTTACACGAAGCCGTATCCCCATCCGCTATGTCTCTACCGATTCGGACACTTGCCGGTCGCCCTCGAGGTACAAATCGACGCTCTGCGGAGGCTGGACTGCCGCCAGGGCGCTCCCTCGCGCCGCTCTGGCTCCTCCGCGATTCGGAAGCGCAGTATGGTAGCCCCAGCGTACACAGTCAGCCATCTGTTTGCTATCAAAGACAACAGAAAGCACACTAACACGTGGCCGCGTGCACGTGTGCCCCTGTGAGACGCCCATTATCTGCAGTTTATAACGTTACCAAGTCACTTGTAGATCAATACGGCAACATTATTATCAGGTCCACCTGGTTGGGCCACACGTACACGCTCGATTCTGTACTTTAAGCTCCAAGCCTTAGGAGAGACCGGGAGAACAGTGCCCTCCGGTGAAGAGGTATACTTAAGTCCGGTAATCCCGGAGTAAATCCTGTTTGACCCAGACCTAACACCGATGCCACCCTTAACGATACGCAAACGTTAATTAACAGGAGCTTGTGCTTGACTAATGCCATAATCGTCTCAGCCGATTCTGCCACGGCCAATTTGGCCGTTCGATCTATCGAGATGTTTTAGTGACCTGGATATCGTAGTAGCCTCACCGCGGCCAATTCGGCCGGCCGATGGGTTAGCACGAGACTGTGTCACCGTGATAGGTGACGGACTCTATGCGCTAAAGCTCACGCGGCAGAGAAGGCCGTCGGTTTGGATTGCTAACCGGTAGGATAGAATCGAGGCGAAAATGCTCTTCTATATAACCGTCGTATCCTCCTCAAGTCGGACAAGATGGTGACCTTAATGCCTTATCATCACTCTCCTTCAGCCATACGTCAACAATTTCTCGGATCATAGCCACTACTCATCCAGTTCTTGCATATAAGTCAAATCCAATATGTCCCAGACAACCTCAACACCCCAAGTAGCCCTTGTGACCGGCGCCAATGCTGGGATCGGAGAGACCGTCGCGAGGAGCCTAGCTGCCGACCACGGCTATCACGTCATCATCGGGTCACGCAACCTGGCCGCCGGGCAAGCCGTCGCCGACACTCTCACGGCACGCGGGCTTAAAGTGCCAGCCGTGCATCTTGACCTCGCAGACGAGTCGTCCATCCAGGCCGCCGCGAAGAGTATCGCGGCCGCGCAGAATGGCCGTCTCGACGTCCTCATCAACAACGCGGGGGTCATCCTTGGGACGGGCCCGACCGCCACGGGCCTAACGGAGCGCCAGCGCTTCGAGCGCACCTTCGTGACGAACCTCTTCGGGCAGGTGGGTGTGACGGAGGCCATGTGGCCGCTGCTACGGAAGGCTGCGGAGGCCGGGGGCGTGCCGAGGATTGTTTTCGTGTCTTCTCGCATGGGAAGCTTGGCTCATGCCAAGGATCCCACCACTTCGTTCTACCTCAAGGACTATCGCAGCTATGACTGCAGCAAGGCCGCGCTAAACATGCTGGCCCTGAACTATGCGCGCATGATGGAGGATGTCGGCGGGCTGGTCAATGTTGTCTGCCCTGGTTTGGTGAAAGCGAAACGTATGTTGGCACCTCTATTGCTATTCTCAATATCCCTCACGTCTTGACGCATGTTTCACGCACGCATGAGCTGCCACGTTGGCGTTTGCTGTCATGTTATCCTTGTCTTTGCCCGGGAAACAACAGCAAGAGTGGATAGAGAACAGCTACTGACGTTCGCTATGCAGTCACTGGGTAGATTGAGGGTGGAGACACCGTTGAAAGGGGTGCCGAGCGGATCGTGCAGATGGCTACACTGGCCAAAGGCGGACCGATGAAGACATTTTCCGATGGGAACGGGGAGATAGAGTGGTAGGCTTGGAGGCTCAAGGTACTGTCACTGGGAAAATGTTCCATCACGAAACGGCCGTCATGGCCAAGGCTAGCGTAGACACGCAAGAGGCTTGTTTAAGTGTGCTCCCGAAATACGTTGCGCCATCTAAATCATCGTCGTGGCTAGGGTGAGTAGGAGCCCCAAGTTATCACAGTTTGCATACCACTCCTTCAAACGCAGCCCAAGCTCCGAGTTAGGTGGTTGTGAACACGCGTCTATTAGGTCCCCGAATGTTCGCAGTGGACGGCCGCCAGCGTCTCGGCTGTAATACCGGTCACGAGCCGCCTTCCATTCATCTGGTGTCCGCGCATTCCAGAGCGGACCCGGTGCTGGCAGGGCCATTGCGCGGCAGGCTTTCACGCTTCTGCACAGGATTCCAAACTTCAGATCTGCGACCCGGCTCAGAAGAAACCATACCATAGCGGTTCTATGAAGGGTCATGTTAGAGAACTTGTGGTATATGATGAAGATGGGGGTTAAAATAGTCAGCTACCTTCGTTCAGATTCTACGTACACCCAGTCTCGCCACGTCTTCTCGAGGTCTCCTAATGAATCGTCCGCCAACGACAAGTGCTCATCTATGTATTGTAGCCGTTTGTAGTATAGCTAGTTGTCATCAGCCTAGCGCCACCCCTAACCCAAGGCGCGAGAATGGGACTTCACGCTCACTTGGAATGTCATGAGCATCTGCAAGCGGATTTCAGGGATGCCAAGCTCTGACATATTGTTAAGCGTGCACATAACCGTGTATAGGATCTGCACCCGCTTACCAAGGAGGAGCTCTTCCTTGGACTCTTCTTGCACAAGGCGGAGGAAGCGCTTGTTCTCGACGTCAACAACCGGCCAAAGAGATTCCTTCCTCTGGTGAGATTGACGCTCTAGGTAGAGCTTCGATATCTCCACACAGTTGGCCATAGTTTCAGGGACATGCGGTGTCCTGAAGACAGAGACGTGGATGAACCAGGGGAGCGTTTCCTGCCCCGTCACCATGAGCGGCAGGCCCCTCATTGCCTGCAGAAGGAAGTGTGCATTGTGTTGGGCAACGAGGTCTGCACGCAGGTCAGTGACACGTCGCGGCGCCGAAATATCTAAATGAAGGCCGGCAGAGGAACCAAAGCTTGGCAAAACTGGCTGCTCTCGCTGATGACGGTCCGGGAGCATCTTTGCATTCCCACCTCCAATCATAGAAGCTTGCGAGCTCTCAGGCTGTATGCTCGTCTCCTCAGCGAGACTTAGAGCCGGCCGTTTCTCGTACACGCACTGCAAGCCCCGAGATAGGCATCGTGAACACTCAGGCTCGAAGCTGCATTTGGCCCTGGTGGAATGGCACGGCTTACAGGACCGCTTCCGTTTCTTGGGCTGCCCCCGAGTCCGTCGGCAGTATGCGATATGTCGCGTATAGGCGGATTCTAGACACTGTAAATAAGGCCTTGGAAGGTTCGCATATCACGTATGGGTAGATAGAACCTGTGCTGATGGGTTTGCTGCATATGCTCCAGAGTCGTATGCCGTTTAGAGAAACATGGGGCTCCATCATGAATGATGCCTTTTTCTAAGACCTTATCACAATCTGACGGGTTGGCCTTTTCTTCAGTTAGATACTATACTTCAGAATGGGTTTAGTCTTTAGATTCAATAATACCGAGACTGGAACAGCAAAAGCTGTCAAAAGCAGTTGATGAGTGCCCGTCAAATTTCGGAATGCCAAGGTCGCCCTCCTGAGCAGTAGCGAAGGAGTCGTATGAAAGTGAGCGGGGCAATTCATAATGAGTTGTGCTATTCGCACATTAGTTTTTTATATGGGAGCCATACATTACTTTTTTTACACCTGACACCGACCCGCCACCATTTAAATAACTTAACAATATAACGTCTCTTAAAAACGTTTTACCGCATATTTTTATCCTTAATAGCTATAGATAAAAAGATCAAAATCTGTTTAATTTGCGATTTTTTGTTGCCAATATATATATAGGTAAAGTATAAGGTGTAAGAAAAGGATACAACTGCAAAAATAAAAAGGGGTTGCCTAAAGTGTTTTAGAAGGTTTAGCCCTACAGCGCACCCCCATAGCGCTTTTCTCAACAACAACAAAAAGAACGATTAATATCTCAATGCGCACACATCGTATGATGATTTTATAAAGTTTTTGTCGCTTCAATTGGGGCAATTGATCTATCGAAAAATATCATGATATTACGGTCTGGCTGTTGATAGATATGTTTAAATGTGGGTTTAAGGGGTTGATCTTCAGTGCACCTGTTGCAATAATGGAAATTCGAGCAATTACGCGTTTTCTAGCGGGCTGAAAAGGGCGTTCAACGGGCCGTCAGAAATCTGACGGGCCGGTGGCGGGTGTAAAAAAGGTAATGTGCAACTTCTGTAAATAACTAATGTGCGAATAGCACAACTTTTCATAATTGCGATTCAGGGGCACTACCAGTTCTGGATTTGTCAGCACGCTACCCCTGTAGGTCGCTTCCACTTGCTGACATCTTGTGATACCGAGCCTCCCTGAGAGGAGTTTGTCCCTTGATCTATCTGGTCTAATGGCTTGCGATCTAACAACATTGTATTTAATGACTTTTAATGCATCATGAGATGCATCCTGCCGGATCTTATTCACCCTGCTAGATAACCAATCTTATTCCAAAATCTAGCCATTGTGAAATACTTTAATTGAGGAATAAAGTGTAATGGGGCTTTCCGGTAAGGGAACTGATACGGAGTTCCGAGCGAACCACAGGCTCGGTTATCGGGCTATCCGCAGGACTATTCATTGCAGTCTCCCCTAGTACTGTTTTGTCACTTGACTAGTAATGTGAATGCACAACCCTTCAACGGGAACCCCAGGGTCGCATCAAGAACATAGTAGTGAGATTTAGGGGCGATACGTCTAAAATGGAGGATTCTGGAAGGTAATTTTTGTTAGTCTTTTCGACTCAAAATCCGAATGAGTACCCAGGTGTCGGAATAGGGGGTAGAATAGGGGCAAGATGGCCCACATATGTGTTATAGTCATGCAATCCTCAAGCCGCCAAGCAGGTTAGATAGTAGGGAATCTGACGGGCATTCGACCTATCTTTCACACTAATGTAATTTGCAAACATACTTAAGGGATATAGAGGCGGTCTGCCATGCTCGCTGGGAGAGTACTTGGTGATATCATATATATTGAAGTCGATTTGTAGTCATTTATATAAGAGTTCTCCAGTGGCTTTCAGATTTATGGTTGATCTGATGCATGGTTTGTGCTACGAATGGATTCTGGTGTAACTACCGAATAAAGCTTTTATATCCTAGTGTTGATATTGAAGCGGGGTGCGCTCTGGACAACTACTCTTAATTGACAGAGACGCAGCGGATTGCGGACACTCTTCTGGAGATATCATGGTGGAGCCTCCGCTTGATCTATTTAATATTCCAACTATTCAATTGCAAGATCCGCGTCTTGAACCTTGATATCAGAAGCTCGGCGCAAGAAGTTGGCAGTTTCGAAGGACCATCTGCTTTGTCGTCCCTCATCGGCGTACCCTAGTGACAAAGAGCTAGTTCGACGTATCCCATTCCAGACAGATTGATATTGCAGTCAGAGTTGAAAGCAATGCAACCTTATCCACTGCGTGGCTACGCGATTGCGCAACCTTGGCGTGTAATCCATCCACCCGGCCCAGCTGACTATGGACATCAATCCATTTAAAGCTATCACGATGACCATAATGTCCATAATAAGTGGGCTGTGGCGTATCCATATAAATAGTGTAACGTCCTGAGCGTACAGGTTGTGGCGGTGTGAAAGTGGAACTGACGCCGTATAGGGCGACGCGGTACGCGGTACGCGGTATGGGGTAATTTGGCAAGTGGTAAAGTACATAACCTCTTATATAAAATACTAGTAAAACGACGTACCTTTTCGACGTCCATACGTCCACTGCGTGGCCATCCATTTGGGAATATTGCTATTTCCATCCACTAAAATTAAGGCTTGATGGATATGCTGCAATCCGTTCCACCAGGGTGCTTAGTGGAGTGGATTGCGTTGCTTTTAACTCTGACTGCAGTACTTAAGAGACGAAAGAAAGTTAGTGTTCACTTAAGAACAAAGCCAACCTCGATAGTGAGAAGAGTTGAGCTCTGAATGCAGCTTGTGACAAAGGCTGAGTTTAGCAACTGCTTGAGTGAACATTATGAATAATTCTTTGTTAGATGCTTATTCGCGGCCTATTAGAAGCAAGTTATACCAAGCTTACAGGTGCCTCAACGAGCCCTGCCACACTACGCTAAAGTAAAAGTTCGGAAGTCCGTTGTCGTCGAGTCAAAATACTTGAATTGGACCTCAGTATCTATTACAGCAGTTCGAAGACCTCGTTCACATACGTATACGTGGGATGCGCTAGCCAACAGGAAGCAGCTTCTCGCAAGGGCAACACCACGACCGGGAAAGAAACAAGCCGTGAAACAGGTCAGCGGAGAGAAAAACTCAAAAATGAGGGGCCTTCCCTCAGGTTTCGCGGATGGGCAGGTTATGACCGGCCATTGGGGGAAGCGGTCAAGCCTGATCGGGCACATAAACCTACCTGACGATAAAGTACACCCTCAATTGACCGCTAATTCGGCTGGAGTATCGATCACCGAAATGAACAAGTTACAGTATTCCCGACGGGAGCCTGTGTCCCCTGAATCTATGCAGATCTCCATCGCGGCTCTTCATGCGGCACTCCCAGAAAAGTTACGAGATCAGATTCTGATACTGGCAGATCATGTCGCTCGTGCATGGTTGACTGGCGCCCAGGAGAGCGAGCGTTATTTCAAGAAAGCACTAGGAAATATGTTCGAGAAGTTCGAAGACCAGGAGTATATCGTATGGCCGATCCTGGTCGATAAAGACACCAGTGAAGAGCATTGGGAGACCGCCATAATACATATGACCGTGGGCAGAGACAAGGAAAGGACGCACGTATCCCAGCTCGGCCTGATAGACCCCTTGAAACGGCACAAGCCGGGCCAAAGGAGTGCCATGGTTCGTGGCCGGTTGACGAAGATCTTAAAGTACATCGCCAAGTTCACCATTGCGCGCGACGAGGACCTCTGGCGGGATGTATGGGTGCCTGAGCAACGGTTTCACGACGATAAGAGCGATGGTCCACGTGCTTATCAGGTTTGCAAGGCGATGATGGAACGTCTGCTCACAATATACGAGACGGGAATCGGGTACCACGAGGGCTTGTGGGACGACTTAAGTGGGTGGTTCCACGAGGATCATGTACGGCGCGAGATGATCGGTAAGCACGTATGGGATGCGGTTGAAAACATGGGTTACAACGCGAGGCCTGCGGTTGAAGCGGTTAGTAACGTCCGAAGATCTCCAAACCAAGCCTGGGAAAACGCTGGTGATCTGATGCGGCCCATGGCGCCCATTGGGAAACCACTCGAACCCCAAAGGCCGGACTTCCCGAAGAGACTTGGGCTGCAGGAATTCGGGGCATCATCTTCGGGTGATGCCGATGCAAACCGGCCGACGAAACGGCCCCGGTTCGGACCTCCTCCTCTCTCCCGGCCAAGGATATATCCGACCTACTCGTTGAGAAAGGACGACGGGCTGAAAGAATACAACGGCTGGTTTAATGTAGAGGGCAGAAACCCAGTATGGGACGATCCACGTAAACTCGGGCAACCGCCACTCCTCAGTCCACCTCCGTCACCAGACCGTGTACTGTCCCGGCACCCACTTGGTGGTATTCGCGGAGCAAAGGGATCTCTGTGATAGAAAGGTGTGAGTCCGTATGATGCCCCAAGTCTTCTCTAAGAACTCAAGACTTGGGGTCAACTTCAGATATAGATCGAGGACGAGTAAGATACTGATCTCTTTGGGCATTGGAGGGTTGGGTTATATGTGCGCCTGTATTAACAAAGTTTATTCCATGAATGACTGACTGTATTTTCAGCTTGACTAGTAAGTAAACACACCATGTCTCGGCAAATGATTTATTCGCAAAACATTCCAAGGACAATTTCAGATCCGGAGTCATTAACTCGTGGCGGAGAGTTTGCTTAAAAGCTTGCTAGGTTATGAGATACTAGATGAGAACGGGGGGACGGTTTTGAATCTACAATGAAGCTGACCTCGGTGTTCAACACCCTGAAATCTAGACGTATGATCTATATGCCATGATGAATTTCGTTGCGGAGCGCCCATTCAGCCAGAACCTTGGGATGTTTCTTCAGTTCCTCTTCGCATTTCCTTAGCCAAACCCAATTAGCTTCAAGCCGGTCATATCCGTCCATCCAGCACTTGAACCAATTCACAAAATTCGGCGAGTGGAGACTGACGGGCTCTGGCTCCTCGTACCACTTCGGCAGTAACTGCATCCATAGCTTGTGCTTCTTGTTCAGGAGCTCTAAATCAGCCCTCTCATAATCGATACCTTGGAACTTGTCATCATAATCTTTCCAAGGCGGGCCCGCGAGAACCTCCGACCGGACATGAAAGTGATACTTGTGTGGTATCTCGTTTCTTTTAGGTGATATGCTTGGATCGACACACTGCCATACAGATGACCAGCCGTAGTTAAGCATATACTCCAACTCGCGAACCTGTCTGTCGACGAGGAGATGGAAGCACTCCGCCAGCGTCTGCGACAGTTGATCTTCGCCGTGTTCGGCGGCATAGCAGGAATTGCACCGCATTGAGTTGATAAACTCCTCGTTCACAGGGGTCTTATCCCAGTTCTTGAACTCTCGCCCCCAACGGTGCCGATGTGCCGGCCACCATTTCGGCCACCGCCCGCCGCACCTATAGGCGCGCATCTCGAGCCAGCGAGCGCACCGCGGGCACCGAATCATGTACATAGTGAAGAATCGCTCATATGCGCCATGGCGAAACATCGTAAACACAGGCGCGGCGCCACAGTCCGGTTTAGGCAGGCCCAACTCAGCACAGGCGGCGGGAAAATAACGCTCAAGATAGGTACCGAAAGTTAGGCGGCGACTGACGACAATGGGTACATTCTGTGTCCCAACGTTCGCGCCCGTCTGATACTGAACAGAGCGGAAGGTCTCTGTATGGGACCTGAGACTCTTCTCCTGAAATCGGCATTCGTTACATTTGCGTAGACGGCGCTTGAAGCCGCAGCGTAAGCTCTCGATGGACCAAGCTACGCGATCAAGAAGTGTCGCCTCTTCGAAGGTGTTGAGCTTTTCAAACTCCTCCAAGTTCATGTTCAGAAACTCCTCCATCCCAGCCTCGTGGAATGTGCGGAGCCTAGCACTCAAGGAGCGTCCTTGCCTCGGCTGGTCCCAGTTTAGCGTGGTTGCTATAGCATACTGCCGTTTGAGCATCTTCAGCTCCCTTCGCTCGATATCTCTTCTCCTCTTCCGCGCGCCGTTTGAGATGATCTTCCCTGAGGGCTCCCAGCTCGAAGGAGCCATGGCTGCGGGGGAGCCAGCAACCGGTTTGCGGTATCCAAGGCGGAGCAGGGAGTGGTTGTCGAAATGACGGCGCGGGAGCAGTCGGAGGCAGCCTGTGCAGGCCCAGCGCATGGATTCCCATTTCTCGTCGTCCCAGTTGGGCTGGAGAGCATTGTCCCGCGCGCGGAAAATGACGCTCGGACCCCCGTGTTCTTCGACACACTCCAGGGCAAGCAGTCGCTCAACGAAATGCCGCCTTTCGGGGTTGATGGTGCCTCTGAAGCTCTTGCATGTCTGGCTAGCTGATATGAGGCCAACTGGGTCAAGGAGGCGGAATATGGAGCATTGGACCTCGGTGGGCAGCGTATCGAGGCTTGGACCCGGCGTCTCGTGACGCATGTTCTCTAAGTATGGTCTGCACTATGCAGTCAAAGCCGAGTCTCAAACCAAAGGTCGCGGTCTCGCTATATGGGACTTAACTCGGGGAGCCGACCATTATATTTGGGAAGCGAGGCTGTGTCGGCATTCCGGCAAAAGTCAAGGCCGTTATCCCTACTGTATCCTTATAATCGAACAACTCCATGGCTGCTCGTCGGGCTCGTGTCGGGGTGAGTCAGCCGGCATATGGCTGTGTACGAGGGATTGAATCCACCCATGTTGCCTCAACTGTCACTCCACATTTTATCCACGATAGGTCCTGCGGCACTGCCAAAGTCATGAGCGTAGGGATATTGCCGTTCCCCTTTAAAATGTAGATCATCCCTCTAGTGACAAGCACCAGCTTACTAGTTGTAGCTGGGTGTCGAAACAGTTGGGGTGCCCGCAGCCAGAGAGTGGGGATGACATGGGCGAGGTTTTAACGGCCGCGCCGATAAGTCAAGGTGCAGGCATTGTGAACACACAAAGAGGATCCTACATAGCAGTTCTGAGACAGGCTATGTCCCCAACTGCGAGGGGGACACACATTAAGCGGTAGCTGCTTTTCTGGTCTGTGCTCTTGAAAAAATGGGACCTTGATAGCCAATCACACCTAGTCAATAGTAATATACATCTTTTACACCTATTTTTTGCAGTGATATTTGTACCACCACATATCAGTGGTACAAATTGCAACATCACATACTTCATAACGAGAGCGCACCCGTAGTCTTGAAGCCCGATTTGCAACGCCGTTTCCTGCCACCTTCAGGCAAATTCGGCGTTACCCTAGCATATATGCCCTAAATAAGCGGTTGCTAACGGTTATTCATGACAGAAAGTTAGTTGCAGCAACAGTTGTTGCAACCCGCGTTGCACCGCGTTCCTCCCATGTATCGATCCAAAGTGGACCACCTTCTATATATGGTTAGCGTGAACACCGCTACCGCTTATTGTGTGTCCTTTTTGCAGTGGGGGACATAATATAAACCAACGATTTACCAGATACGAATTTCAAACTTTGTTCTTTTTACTGTTTAGCATGCGCGAAGTATGGGGCACCCCACTGCTTTAATCGGTATTTTCCGGGGGGGGATGGTTTCGGCCCTAACGATGTGGGGTGTAGGCGCATGGCTTTCTCGGGGCCGAACGCAGCACAAAGTTCTGATCCTAGAACCTAACAAAAACGTTCTGCGAGTACTGACGAGCCGATGAAGAGACACTCCAAGGGCTGTTCACATTCTGACCTTTATGGAGCTAAATGACCTAGAAACTGGGACTTGGAAAGCAAGTCGGCTAAAGGACCTCGATTAGCCACCCCCAGACCGGGGGGGCGGGGGAATGGCAGCTGAGCCTCGCACACTCCTCCGGTTTTGTGTCTACCATTCTTCATGTTTGACTTCCCAATACTGCCGCAATCCTTACGCCCTTTGATTGATATTCGCGTGTCTTGATCTGTGGGGGGACCTAGGGTATCGTAATGACCGATCCATTTGGGAATGTCTCTGGCGCGGTACGGACTTCTCGTGGTCTCTGGGCATGCGGCCAAGCTATCGAGTGACGGGTTGAGGAAGGCTTACATGGAAACATTCTAGGCTACACTAATAACACACGTTCGCACCAGAAGGAACGTCGTCAGGAGCAGAGTGAGCAGGAGCGCTCTTGTCAGCACACGAGCAAATTAGAATGCGACCAAGCAGGCTAGCTGGCGTTTACTGCTACCAGTCACCATAATGTCGTCGCCCACGGCGTTGCCCACCATAGTATGTGCTCTCATCTGCATTCGCGTATTAGTAGTCGGGCCGTGAAACATGGTGGACGTTTCGTACCTCTCACCCGGCTGATGCCGAGCTGCGCAGCAACGTTGACATAGCCCTCGTCTCCAATGACGCCCCTATTGTTTAGCTTCTTAACAACATCATCGTCGCCCTGCCACGGCGCGCGACACATGGGACATGTCACCTGATCTCGGGCGCCCGTGCGCTTGGTGGCGGCCCACATCTCGAAGCACTCTGTATGCATGTTCTGTCCACATTGGACGCGACAGTAGACAGTGTCATCAGGGTCCTCGAAGGGCGTGAAGCAGATGGGACAATCGCCATTTATAGCCTTGCGATTCTTCTCTTCCTCCCGTTCGTCGGCGCTGTGGTGGTCGCTAATCTGGATAGGAGGTGCGTGGCTGAATATCTCGCGCAGTTCGGAAGGGAGTAGGGCAAGCTGGTATACGAGGTCGAACCGCGCGCGGAGAACTCTCGCCATGACGTAAATTATATGCTTGCACTGGTTTCCCTTCGTGGCATGGGGACAGGTGCATGTGGGTAACTGGGAGACGTGAACGTGGTAGATGTTACCGGTAGATCCTGTCATCTCGACAATCTCCTCAGGACATTCGTCATCGGTGCCAGCGCGGGATCGGCTCAAAACGTAGAAGCGCTGGGACGTGGCGCGACCGTAGACCACCTGGAAGTCTTGGGTAGGTTTCGGACGGAATCTTCTTAGACGCTCCTCCCGCGGCGGGTCCTTAGCCGTCTTTGCGACACGCTTCATTTCCTTGTTCTCGGACTGCTCTACCTCGTCTCCATTTTCGTCCTCGTTAGCAGCGGCCGGCGCTTTGTTTGCCTTCCGAGGGCGATCTGTTCCGAAGCTCTCAGGAAGCATTCGCTTGCGGGAAGGTCGTGGGGTGGAAGCGCTCAATGCGATACCTGTCAACGCCGGGATGGGCTCTGATGCGGTACTCATAACGATGGATGGCCGATTTGCGTCGTTGCCTTGATGTTTGGTTTATGTGCCGCCTGTGCGTGGACTGCAGTAGACTGGGGGAGGAGAAAGAACTGAGTTCGTGGTAAGAATACGTCATTCATGGGTTAAATTCGGAATTTCGCTACGAGTTCAAACTCAGCATAAGTTTCCCGGTCGCGTTGAATGTTTGGAAGCCCAGACCCGGTGATTCCTACGGGGACGAGAAGAACCGTACCTTAACGTACTATTACCTAATCGATCAAATTTGATATAACGTAGTTAAGATGATGGTTTATCGAATGAACATTACTTAATTGGGATGCAACTGCCAGAAGTTCTACATGTTACTTATCTGAAACATAAAAACCTCGTTAACACTAGACCCGAAGACATGTATATAAAAAGAAAAAAGAAAAAAAAAAAGACGGTACAACAAGCAATCATGGTGTTCAAGTGGCAAAGATGAGCTGAATGAGTGGCGAGTGACAAAGGCGCAATTCTGGTCACATTTGAACTGCATCGCGAAAACAACGCGAGATCAAATGATTGGACAGAGCGCTGATAGCTGATTATCGGTAAATCTATAAGCTGATAATCCGCTAACTGATAAACTGAGAAATCCATCAAGCGATAACGCGATAAGTGGACAGAGAGATATGGCGATAAGATAGGACTTTACTGAAGGTCTTGGCTAGCACTCGAATAATGTGCGGCCCGCGCCGTCCTCACATTAGTGATCAGATCTTCGTACTGGATCTACTGTGGTACGAAGAAAGGTTTCTGTAGTTGTAGTCGGGTACATAGCTATCGATGGCGGGGTTTTCACCGACTTCTGCGTAATATCAGTCCTGTTACCATTACCTGGGGGACATACTTTGACCTGATGGGGCGGAACTGGCTTAACGGCGTTATTCGCTGCATACACGTGTAATAAGGACGAGGCAAAGTCTCCACTGAAGTGAATTCCTGCCCGCCAGTTTCCCGAACTGGAAGCCTCTAACGTCACCATTCTGTCGGATAGCATCAACAAATCCCGGGGACCGTGGCACCATAGCAACATTTGCCCGGAAGAGGTAACTAGCCGAATAGCTAGCGCTCTAGATAATTTTTGGTCCGGCATAGGAGCCCTCTTGTTAGATAACCTTTTTTGGTCTTGACGGCTTCGGCAAGTTCAGCTCACTGGTTCACAGTTCGCCGCTCCCCTTGGGCGGCACTGTTGTCAACTACCTACTTTACAGGGCTTGGACCGCGAGACTTCGACGGCATATTCTACTGGACAGCGAGAGGTCCGAATCGACCCTTCTATCTTGCCATGCCGCGGACAGGAGAGGAGGGCTTGGCGGAGGACAAGGGGAGGGGCCCGAGAAAATGAATGGTCAAACTCGAGACGCGCATGCATCTACTGCTGTGGTGCACGTGCGGTGCCTGATCGGAAGCTTGTTAGCGGTGTTACATACGTTGTAGACCACGAAGAACCCCAAAGCGATGAGTGAGCCGGGTGGCTTCCAACTTGCATCGAATCTTCGGTGTCGATCATCGTCCGGCCCAATTGTTCATCGTCGACCGAGCTCTCTTGCCATCCCTAGCTCCGGCATATTGCTACTCACAATCTATAGACCTCCACTGCTTTCCACTGTACGGTCGCACTCGCAGGTCCTCCTTGGTCATACTCCCCAGCCAAGTTCCGGACTAGAAATCTTGGCTCGATTGCCGTGTCACCACTGTTTCTCTTCCGCACCTCTCCGTAGTCAGCAGAGTAACGTAATCATCACGACATACGCCAAACTTGTTGCCGTCGCCTCCGATCCCATGCCGAAACGTACTGACGGCCCAACTTATTAGGTTGTATCCGTTGCGTTTCTACAGGGATGGGTAACAAAATTATGACGACGCCATATTGAAGGGTATGGGTACCAAGTCGAGGACGAGGATGGTGTCGTCAACTTGCAATGACATTACGAACCACTGCATGCTTGACTCGGCGGCTAGGGGTACGCATCTCTGCCTATATAGTCTCCCCCTGAGCTTCCCACTGTGGCCGTGATTCCCCTTATTTACGCATCTGCATGATTGCTGCGTCCTACAAACCTACCATGGTATCCCACAAGGTATTGGCGGGCGCTGGCCTACTGGCATTCGTGCCAGAAGCCTTTGCTGTTCCTGTGGTCTCCGAACCTTCCACTACCGTCTTTTCCGAACCCACCTTCACACCCTCCGCTGTTCCTATCACCAATATTACTTCTCATGGACCATACACTGGACCCGCGCCCACGACCACCGGCGCCCTCTCTACCTCCGTCCTTGCGCCATCTATCCCGGCCCGGCCGCCAGAGCCGTATAAGCTCGCGTACCCGGCTGATGGGGAGCTTCATGCTCCCGAGCCTGCGCCCTACACCCCCGCCGGTGGCTTAGGCACCAACGGCTCAGAGCCCGTCTACCGGGTGCAGAGTGACTTTGACTACCAGTCTATCGCTTTGGCGCTCTACCAGGAATATATCGAGCTCGATCTATTCCATCACGGCCTCGTCAAGTACTCTGAGCGGGACTTCGAGGACTACGGCTTGACCGCGGAGGACAGATTCCTGTTGCAGTTCATGGGAGATCAGGAAGTCGGTCATGCCACAGCACTGACCAACATGCTCGGCCCTGAGGCGCCTGTGCAATGCAACTACAACTACCCCGATACGAACCTTCATGAGTACATCGACTTCAGTCAAAAGTTAACGCGATGGGGCGAGGCTGGCGTCTATGGGTTCCTCAACCATCTCGACTCCCGCGAGTCCGCGCAGATTCTCCTGCAGTCCATCACCACGGAAGCTCGACAGCAGGTCATCTTCCGGCAGTTCGAGGGCTTGTTCCCCATGCCTGAATGGTTCCAGGTTGGCATTCCGCAGTCCTGGGCCTGGACTTTGTTGGCGCCTTATATCTCCTCGTGCCCCGCCAACCAGACACGCCTCATCTGGCAGAATTTCCCCAAGCTGAATGTGCTCAACCAGCCCAACCCAGCTCGCACCAACGGCTCAGCTGTCTATAACGAAACGCTGGGGGATTACGCCAACACCCTCAGCACAGCGGACATTCACGCCGGCGAGGGCTGCAACAACTCGACGTGCGGGCCGGCGATCACCCACAACCGCTCGATCCCGCTGTCCTACCCGGGCCGCCAGGTCTTCCTGTCATGGGAGGACCCCGGCTTGCCCGTAGGCCCAAACAACAGCTACGTGACGGATACCACCGCCGGCGCACCGCAGTTCGCCGCTTGGGTGACCCAGCTCAACGTCACCTACACCCCGTTGCAGAATATCAGCGGCAACACCGCTTACACGATCCAACCCAATATCAGCACCATCGAGGGCGATCCGGCCGTCAACGGCACCATCTTCCTTGCCATTACGGATTGTGACCTCTATGTCACTCCCTTCAACTTGACGCAGATCAACCCTCACGTCCGCGCGTTGACAATCTACCAGGCTGGTTAAGGGATTTGAGTACGGCAGATGACTGTTCCCTCTTTCATGTTTAATAACGTATAGTGAGCACTTCTCCGGCGAAGGAGTGAGCGCCAGCATACTGCGAATTTGTATCTAAGATATGTCAGAGGGTACTTGCCAAATCACTAGAATACTACAGCAATTTTAATAACTGCGACTCCTAATGTTAGGCCTTGATAGTGGTGCAGCAACGAGACCGAAATCTTGTGGATCATCATGAGAACATGTACTTCTAATCTACGGATTGACAGATGGCCCTGATGATACTGAGTGCGATAATATATATCACTATATGATAGAATGGAGTATTCGCAGCGCATGGGCCAATGGTTGGGTATGCATGTCCTCACTCCGTTCAAGGCACACCTAGCAGACTGCCTGCCTCCTCCGCATAGCAACAACCCGGATGCTGGCTCAACCTAGATGAGAGCGGAGTATCTTAACGAGGGTTGGCCGAACCGCCAAAGCGTACTTGCATCGCTCGACGGTAAGCTAGAAGGGTGGTGGCGCGCCCATTCCGTGATAGGATGCCTTCCCAAAGGAATCCAGAGTGATAAGAGTCCTCAATATGCTCTGGCATGCACCACTGACAGGAGGATTCGACTGTTCGAAGTGGTCTTGCGGCATCCTCCCCAGATGACGAGGCAGACGGGCTGTTGGTGACTCTAAGGATCTTGATCGTTTAATATCCCGTAGACCCAAGCAACAGACCACGAAATGAATCAGGAAGCTCTACTGAAACTGCCGCTTCCCCAGCTTGCTGACTTGCACCTATGGTACCTCGAGGCCTACATCCCCAGCCACGAACACCCAAAGCCCGTATGGCTAGAAGATTGTCCCCGAATAAGGCCCGAATCCCGAACAGCAAGCGCCTCATAGGGTCCGGTATGCGATAATGCACCGGTCTAGGACCAGCGCGGTTACGGGGGGTATCCAAGTCTGATCATTGCGGGACGTTAATCTCGTATCCAATGAGCACTTCCGTGTTCGAGCCCTCCCAACCACGATTACCGGCCGCCGACAGCATAAAGCGGCTCGAGGCGTCGACGTACAAGCTCGAGATGACGCCCGCCCGCGGGGGCCCCGGGATGATCAGAAACGGTGGCGGCGAGTGCTTGGACCCCGATTCGGAGTGCAGGTCGTAAAGCCGTAGGATGTCGTGCGATGCGCACACGAGATGGCGGCCGTTGACCATGGGGCGCACGCAGCTCACAGGGCCGCTACCGCCGGGGAACTTGAAGGTACGCTCGGGCTGCCAGCCGGCGCGCCCGCCCCGCGCCTTGTGCACGCTGAACTCCTCCACAGTCCCGTTGCGCCGCCCGGCGTAGATCCAGTTCCCGTCCGGGCTCCAGCACGCCCCCATGCACCACGGCGGAACGCCGGGCCGCGTGCCAATCCGGGCGATCGGGTTCTGCATCCGTTTGTCCCACACCCGCAGCGTCCCGTCCATCGACGCCGACATGAACGTGATGTCGGACGTCTGCGATGCGTCGTGATGCGTGGGCGGAGGCGCTGCGAAAACTGCTGACGGCGAATCCGGTATCGGAAGCTGGGGCTCACCTGCGGCTTGCGATGCCTCCGCGGGTTGGGTGCCGAAGGCGTTATCCCCATCGGAGGGCATCGTAAAGTCCGGTAGGGGCGGAAGAGCAGCCGAGGAATCGTTGTTATTATGGGTATCGCCACCGAAGAGTGCCGAATCTAGATTGCCCTGGTCTTGCGGAGGCTGAACGGGCGCTGTCTGTCCATCAGCGGCATTAAATGTCGTAGAAGGCATATCGAAGCCACCTATGTTAGTGTCCCCATTCTCCCGTGCCGAGTCTTGCATCATAGCACGGGAGAACTCGTTGTCATCGTCTCCGCCAAACTCGCCCATTCCATCGTTATCACCGAATAGATCAGAGCCCGCTGTTGGGCTCCCGCCGAACAAGCTGTCATGAGCAGGGCTACCCTGGGCATCTGCCATGCCATCGGTTCCGTCGGGCATCTGACCGGAGGCGTCATTCATCCCCGCCCCGTTCATCCCCGCCCCGTTCATCCCCGCCCCGTTCATCCCGTCCTTCGTATCGGCGCCAAGGACATCGTTTCCGAAATCGTAATCTTCACCCAGGCCGCCCTGTTCGGTCTTCCCGAAGAACGTATCACTAGGGTCTTCCTCGGCCGCTTCGGGTGGTACGGGCGCGCCTCCCATCGGCCGTACCTCGATAGCGGATAACTGACCAATGCTATCATCGAACTGTCTTGTCACCAAGCCGGTGTTCAGGTCCCAATCAAAGATCTTCTTGTCCCAGCTTCCGCTCAGGACGCTCTTCTCGTCCGCGGCGAGGGTCAGCACACTGACAGCGTTGGTGTGTTTCTGTAAGCAAGTGATCCGCTTGCCTTCGTCGTGCCTCACGCTCTGCAGGTTGATCCCTCCACTCTCGAGGCCAGAGAGTAGCCATAGCGCTTGGGAGTGGACGGCCAAGCTGTAAACGGGACTTAGTACGAGGTCCTCTGCGCGCGCACCGGGGGCTTGGGGTTCGGCATTTTCCCAGTAAGACATCAGGACGCCAGCTTTCACGACAGAATCAACGAAGGGGTGCCTCTGAGCTACCGTCAGGAGCTGCCTGCCGTTAATCGTACCGGGCCCGTCGTACTTCCGGATATAACCATCAGACCCACCCGTCATCCAGTAGCGAAGATCAGGGGTGATGGCCATGGCGTTGATGCTCGTAGCCATCGGGGCCGCCATGGTTGGTACGATATCGTACGTCTTGGCGCTGAGATACTCCGCGCGCACGGTGGGCTGCCACTTGGGGGTGCCGGAAGGACCAGGGGTGGCGGATGTCCGAGTCACTATTGGGTTTGTAGCGGCCGGAACCAGACCGTTGGGCTGTTGCTGATCCTGCATATCCTCTTCGTCCTCGTTCTGCTCCTGATCATCCTCATCGTCGTCCTCATTATCATTTTCATGCTCATTGTCATCGTTGTCATCGTCTTGATCCGGGTTCTCTTCTTCAACTTCAGCATCTTGCATCAATTCATCCTCATTATCCGAACTGGACCTTGAATCTCGGTCGAAATCATCCATCCTTGTTAGGCTAAAACCAATATTCAGGGCGGGAGACCTATCCAGAACTACGGTTCTGAAAGGATTGGCGAGCCTTTACTTCAATGTGGGGATGCAAGTGAGCTCTAGCGATAGCAAGTTGGTGCGAAGAGAATACGAAATAAAACGCCACGCGCTAAATCGGAATAGCGGAAGGCATCACCAGTCAAGAACAGAGGATCTATTTAGGAAAACTGGATTGGGCGTAAGATAGATGATTATGAAACTGCTTGGCAAAGAGATGCTGCGGATGAAGCTCAAGAAAACACGGTCAAGAGGTGGCGCGCGAACTCTCAGCAGCGTGAATGACACCGTAACCTTGGATGGGATGGAATAGAGGGGCGGCGTGGATCTGCCAAGAAGTGCCTGCAGGGATCCGAGAGTTTAAGTTAAATACCGTAATATGTACAATACTAATCAATGATTGAGTTCTTACTGGACACAGCGTTAGACACCTAACTATTTCGCTTTTTCGGGGTAATCCTTATGGCGAGGATCAGTCTTTTAGTGGGCAACTAGCTAAGCTTTCTAACAAGCCACACTAAGTTCGTAGGTGCGGTTGCTTTTACTTTTACAACAGCGTACACAGCCGGTGTAGATTCTAGGTATTCAGTGCTATTGCTGCCTCCGCGCCACTCCCATGTCCCAATTGTCGTTCGATTCCTGGAGCGGCGAGGTAAGCAAAAGCTCAGCCAATAACCTAGGCCTTGCACCATTAACTGCCTATTAGGTACGTCGATGCGGTTGATGCCTTGATGAGCCGATACGGAAAAGTCCTAGGCATGTTGAGCATTTGCGCTTCAACACTTATTGTCAACTTTACTGTGATCATTCCCGCTTCATGGGATGGTTAAGAGCTCTTTCAACGTGATATGAGTCTCGGATAATGAAGGTCCTATGTACTTATGCCTCAAACTAGGCCAAACTCAAATCCCAAACCAGGAAGAAGGGCAGGCTGATAAACCCTCCCGACATGTACATCTCCACTGACATGGTTCTCCTGGTTAATAATTAGCCAACCACCGGCATCACAGACGAGACGTCTGGAGGAGGTACCATTCTCCAATATCACATAGCATTTGTGAGATGTAGGAAGTGGGCCGGATCACTGCAAACGTAAGCCTACGAACCGGAAGAACTAACTTCCTTATGCCCATAACCGTGTCCCCTCCCCTGCCGTAGTCGGTGGTCTTAAAGCGCATTGCTTCTCGAGCCACCTCGCAAGATCCGTTGACGGGATGTCTACGGCCTCCCAGAACACATCGCCGCCCAGATGATGATTGGCAAGCACATCATAGTCGAGACTACAAAGCCGATACCGTACCTCCGGACACTCTCTTTGCCGACAAGACCCCAGGACTCTGACGAGCCAGGCGCCGATAATGCGGTTGCCAAGGCCGTGGACGAGGTACAACGCGAAGCTGATGCGCCCTAAGTAGTGGGCGGGTCGTGTGAGAAACAGGGCCTGCATCCCCGGCAGGAAGACGATGGGCCCTACAATCAAGATCACACCCATCGCTAGCCAGAAGCGGCGACGGTAGACCGTATATGGCCAGACGTGCTTAGACCACATATAACCTGGTGTCTTCGCATTGCCGTCCCTGGGGTATCCGGAGAGAAAGATGCTCAACAGCAGTGTTGCGAATAGAAACATGTTGACAAGCCTCCTCTTTGACAGGCTCTGGGGTTTCCGTGGGAGCATGACCTCCAGCTCCGCGAGGAGCATCCCTGCTATGAAGAGGGCGATGTCCCAGCGCTTATGGCCGAAGCAGTGGATCACCAGGAAGCTCTCCACAGCAAGGCGGACTGCAGCAGAGGTGCGCGCCAGGGCCACAACCCAGCAGGAACACAACCATGGAGCCGCGAAATTCGGCAGCAATAGACCAGAGCTGCGGATTGTAAAAGCCAAAAAAGTCGGCGTTCCAATACTAGGGGTTATACTCCGGGTTAAGGAATTCGAGGAAGGCGGTCAGTCCGTGCTCGAAGGGTTTTCCGTCGACCTTGTTTGGCGCACTAGTCTAATGATTCCCAGGTCGGCGCAGACGTATGCCATCAGGCTGGACGCAAACGCCGGCAGGAAGAGCCGAGTTGCACGCCGGAAAGTGATGGATGACAAAGCCGGCCAGCAGCTCCGGGTACTCATGGCGGTGCATGCACTCGATGAAGCGGTGCGAAATTACGAAGCCCGAGACGACGAAGAACACCGCCACGATGGCGGCCCCAGAGTAGATGAGCGCACGAACGGTAGCAACCACAACGAGGTCTTGTCCTTGTAACCCCATCCAGAATTGACCCAGGGATAATGTACGTGGCTCCAGTGCGGAGAAAAGACGATCAGGGAAGCGGCACCTCGGGCGCCGTCGAGGTATTCTGCCCTCGACTTGGCCGGCGAGGACTTTCTGAAAATGAGGCGTCGGCGGACGATGACTGCTTCCGCACGAAGCTAGGGCAAAGGAAGTATAGGCATTGCCCGGCCATGACCCGAAGCGAGTGAGGCGTCCAGCTGGACGAGTCGAGTTTCGAGGTTGCGGGTGAGAGGGCGACAGAGATAGCAGAGAGTTCTCCTCCTCTCTTTGGTTTGGCCGGTTGAGATGCATCACTCCTCGTCTAGGTAGGGTTTGCACTACCCACCCACCCACGCTAAAATTTCCACCCACGGGTACCCGTGGGTGGGTAAAAATTAGCGTGGGTGGGTAGCAGGGGTGCGTGGGTAAAATGAAATTACCCACGGACTAACCACCCGTAGATACCCAAACTGCTGAAATAGGTACCCACCCATAGGTATTTACCGAAGATTTAAGTATATATTATATAAATACAGTTAAATTAAATATTATAAAAATTAGGTATTTTATTAAAATTAATTTGCTTTTAATAAAATATTTTTTTAAATATTAATTCTTAAATTTAAACGCTTAACTTTATGCCTATAAAAAATTAATCGCCTATATAATACTATATTAATTAACGTATTAATCCGTATTTTTAATTACTGTAAAAATTAAAAATCCATTTTTTTATTAAGCTTTTTATTTATTTTTACTAAACGTTACGCGTTATAAACGTTTTTCAAAAAATTAAAGCTAATATTTTTTAATACGTTAATTAAATCTAAATCGCTGGCATTACCAAGATCGATAAGTTTATATATAACGTCGGGTTTTTCGTTAACAACTTTCTGTTCGTCGACAGTTTATTAAGCAAATTTCTGAAGATTTCGACGGCGTAATTTATTAATTCGTTTTTTACGTTATTATTCGTCCTGTTACGTTCGAACCTTTATTAATACCGTTTTACGTACGTTATTTTAAATTTGGTTACGGTTTTTAAAAAACCGGTTCCGAATTATAAAATCCGTTAATTTTATTGCCGTAACCGGGAAAACTAACCGTATTTACCGGTTTTATAAAACTAATTATGTTATAAACCAGTTTTATATCTTTTATTATTAAGGTAACCCGTTTTTTATAAATATAATATAAATTAAAGGTTATAAATAATTAATACGTAAATTAATATATATATATCGAAAAAGAAAAAATACCGGTAAAAACTGTAACGAAAATAATTTTAATTATTTTTTAAAAAGTATTAAAAATTAATCGTTAAAATTTAAAATCCGTATAATCCAAATCGAAAATAATTTTACGTATAAGCCGTTAAAACGGGACCTTAAAGATAAAAAAGTTAACGGTTTTTTAATAACGTTTAATTTTTCGAAATATAACGATTAAAACGAAATTAATAAATATTAATTAATAAGATTTTAAGTATTTATTTCCAGGAAATTATCGTTTAACCTTTTTGATTTTGCCGGTTGTATCGGCAAAGGTTTTTTTGGCTTTAGCTTTAGCTTTACCTTTATCTTTATTATTACCTTTACTTTTGCCTTTAGTCGGATATTTGCTTTCGACATTTTTAACGGTAAAGGCCGTACGCGGTTATTTTAAATATAATTAATATATTAATTAATACGCGGATTAATACGTCGATTAATACAAATATTAATTTACAAGTTTTTATACGCGCCATAATTACGGAATTATTTATTATATCCGGAAAATAATTTAAAATCCGAAATTAATTAATTAAAATTAATTAAAAAGCATAATTATGCAAAAAATATAATTACGTAAAAAAATAATATAATTATATATATAATAATATTATATATATATATAATTAGCAAATTAAGTAAAATTATAATAAAAATTTAATAAACTTATTTTTTTTAAAAAGTTAAAATTATTATTATTATATATATTTAATAAAAAAATGGTAATTATTATATTATTTTTATTATTTATTAATATTAATTTTGGTTTTTTATATATTAAATAAATTTCGTAATTTTTTTAAATTTATTATTATTATTAATTTATATAATTACCTTAAATCGTACATTTAAATTTTATCGACTTTATTAATTAATATATACAAATTAACTAACGGTACGCTTATTTTTCGTCGGTATACGTTTTCGGTTAAGTTACGATAACCTTTTAAAATTATTATAAACTTTCCTTTTTCGCTTTCTTGCCGATCCAGTTATAACGTTTCCAGCCGTCGTTTACTTTTTAATGCTTAAATTAACTAGGCTTATCGGCTGGTTAAATTCTTTAAATACGGTAATTTTATCGTAAATTTGCTGCCTTAATAAAAAACCAGCTATATCCGGGGTTATTCCGTTATTTATTTAACGTACGACGTTTTAAAAAATAAGTTAGGAATTGTTAATTTCGTTAACAGTAAAAATAAAAAAAACGACGTTTAAACCTTATTTTTCCGAAAATTTCGTATAAAAGGTTTTAACGATTTCTTTTTGTCGACGCTTCGCAATTTATATACGTTTATCGTTTTTTATAAAATTATACCAAATATTAAATAGTAAATTTTTTAACCTATTTCGTAAATAGGATACGATAAAAAGGTTAATTCGGAATATAAAATAATATAATTCGAAACGATTATAAAAATAAATTAATTTAACTTAATTTTATATACATTTTATTAATACTATAACGGCTTAAATATAAAAATAATTACGGGCAAATACGGTTAATTTAAAGAAAAACTTTTTAAGTTTACGTTAAAACGTAAATATAATTTAATTTAAAGGTAAATTTACGTATTAATTAACGTATTAATTTACGTAAAAGCTTATATAATTTACGCATTTATAAATAATAATCGATAACCTTTTTTTAAAACTAATTTCCGGTAAAAGTTAATATATTTAAAGAAATGCCTTATAATTAAATATAAGCATAAACATATTATAAAATAAAACGTATAATAAATTAATACCCTTTAAAAACTTTCGACGTTATAGGTTATAATTTCGGTTAAACTTTAATTAACGTACCGCTTATTAAATAACTTCGTTATATCGTTTTTATATTTTTCGTAATAAAACTTATGAACACTTTTAAAATAACAAATAACTTTATCGCAAAAAAAGTTATCCGTAAATAATAAACCCAAAAACATATTCCACTTATCGAAATAAAGCTCGGGTTTTAAATCCGATAAAAAATACAAAAATATTACGAAAATAAAGTAATACTTATTATTTTTAAAAGCTTTATCGATATAACGCTAGTAAAACTCCAAACAATCCTTAACAACTTAAAGTAATTTTTCGAGGTAAAATTAAAAGGTGCTAGCAAAAATTCGACCTTATAAATAAGTTTCGCATTTGCGAAAATACTTTTTTATAATTTTATACCTAGCAAAAACGTAATTATAATTTGGCTTTTTCGAAGTTCCAAAAAGGTCCGTTAATAAAAGGAACGGTTTACAAATATCGATTAAATAATCGACAATATCCCAGGTAATTTTTATAATTTCGAAACTATTTATTTTTTTCGCGGCGTATATATTCCTCGAATACAGGTTTTAACCGACGAACTTGGACAAATATATACATTACGGAACTTTAATAACTTTTAACGTTTCGAATAACTTGTAATAACCTTTAGATATTTAAAATACTCTTTTTTTTAAAATTATTCTATATATTCCTAAACCGCTACTAACGTTTTATGCTGAAATTAAAATATATAGCAAACCATTTAATTAAACGGTCCAAAAGATTAATACGGAAATTAATACGACCCGGTTATAATAACGAAATAACAAAATATTATACCCCTTTTACGACCCGATCGACCGTATTAAGCTTAATTTGCTTAATTTTTACTTTCCCTTTTTCGTTTTTTTCTACCTTTAAACTTACCTTATCTTTTAACTTTACGCTATCCGTAACATTCAGCCGTTTAAAAATACGTTTATAAATATTTTGCAAAAAATGCGAAAAGTAATAAAAATAATTTACGTTATTTTTCTAAACTTTTATTTTTTTATTTTTTTATATATATTTCTTAAAATAATATATACCGAAATTCGTTCCGCCATCCGTTATAATAACTTGAACTTTCGTATAAAGCTTATACCTTTTTAACGTATCGTATAATTTTTCAGTATTTAACTTTTCTTTTTTATTTTCGCATAAGTTAATATCTATTAAAATATTTCTAAATTCCTAATCCTTATCGATAAAATAAACATATACGCCTTAAAAAACTTATTATAAGCTTAAAAAAGTTTAAACGTCGGTAATTACCGCAACGTAAGCTTTAAAGGGTATATTTTACAACTTTAACCGTATAATTTTTTCCGCGTATTTTTCGCATTTATCTTTAAACGTATAGGAACTTAAAAAGTTATACGGAAGGCATATATGCTATACTTAATTAATAAAATACAGATTTTCGACAAAAAAAATATATAAACTAATTTATATTTTAACTAAAAAACGATTATTTTCGGATAAAATTCCAGTTACGTAAAACGAATATTACTAAAAAAAACATAATTAATACGATAATTAATACGCTAATTTAATACGTACCTGGAAAAGTACGTACCGGAAAATTCGATTTATAATAATAAAACCCATAACGGCGGTTTCTATTTTCTTACTTCGGGCTTATTTTCTTTTTTTGCATAATCTATTATTTATATAATTCTTTAAAATAATGATTCCATTATTATTTTTGCTCGATTTCGGATATATCCGGATTTCGTAATAATATTTACAAATTATTATTAACTAACCCGAATTTAACGCCGTACCTTAAAACCAACCGTCCCAATACTAAAACTTCCGATTAAAAACGAAAACTTTTTTAAAAAGTACTTCGTTTATAGCGTCGTCGAAGGTAGCTTTATTTTAAAACCATTACTATTACATAAACTATTCCTTAAATTTTTCGCTATTTTCCGTCCTATAAATATAACATGCTGGAATACCGAATCGTAATAATAATCCGGTTTTATTTTATTTATTGCTATAAAACCTTAAATTTATTTATTAAGTAATTAAAAATGCAACTTTTCCGCCGTTTCTATTACTTAATTCGTTATCTAATTTGTTAGAATTCTCGTTACCTAATACGTCGCTGCTTATCTCCTCGTAATTTGTTTCGTTAAAAAAGTAATCGTTTTCGGGTTCGTTTTCGACGTTCGACTACCTTTAAGTTTCAAGTTCGCTTTCGTCCTTTTCGTCATACATAACAATACTTATTAACTGTAAATAACTTTCTATTGCGAAAGCTTTTTTTTCGGTTAAACTTAACCTAAAGTTTTCTTTATCGCTGGTACCATAACTAGCCAAATTAACGAAAGGTAATATTATTTTATTATTATTTAAATATAATAATTAAAGTTATATTATTAATCCAATTATAAAAATAACCGTATATAATTATTACCTTAAAAGCTTTAAATTAATATACGTAAACATATAAAAATAAGGCTAAAATAAGTAAATACGTTAATTAATATAAAAGCATTTAACAAACGGATTATTAATAATCCGGCCTATATTTATAACGTTTATTTCTTTGCGAAAATTTCGAATAAATTTAAAAATTTATTTTATTCAACCTATAACTTTTTAAAACCCATACGGTCGAAATACCTTTCCCTTTAAAGGAAATTACGCCTTTACTACATAACTTATTACGCGATACTATACAAAAAACGCTAGTTTCCTATAGTAGTATACGGTTTATAAATTAATCTATTACTTTTAATATTAATCTTAATCTTAATCCGATACCTAATTTTTTAAGTAACGAAATACCTACCGCAGAAATTAAAATAATACAAATTATTACTAAAAAATCCTGTTTGCCGTATACTAATACGGACATAAAACCGTTCCGGAAATAACTGCTAACAGCTTTTACCTTAAGGCAAAAAACTGCTAAATAAGGACGAATCGTTAAGCAAAATATACGAAATCGTTAATCGCAAAGAATAAAAGTTATAAAACAAATTTAATAACGCCGTTTTAAACTTAATAATAAATAATATTTCTTTTAATTAATACGTTAATTAATACGTTAATTAATACATTAATTAATACGAAATTAATTTAAACAATTATCGCATTACGAAAAATTAAAAAGTTTTAAAAATCTTTTATTCCATTAATACCAAAATACCGTTTTAAGCTTATAATACGCAAAATTTTACAAAATAATAATTTGAGCAAAAATTTTAAAGTTTAACGGTTCGCGTTAAAAGTTTTATAAAAAACGGCAGAAAATAAATTAATTACGTTATTTACCAGCAATAATTTATATGCGATTTATGCGAAAAAAAATTATTATTTACCCGACGAATTTCCATTTTATTAAAAAGATTTATATTTATATAAGCTTAAGCTTTTTCCTTAATAACATTTTATAAAAAAATAACCGAAATTTAACCGAAATATTTTTTAATTAATTAATAAATTTATATATATATTTATTTTTTATTTTTCTTTAATTTTTTAATTAAATACCAAATTTCCTTTTTGATATATTTTTATTAAATTATAAAATATTTACTTAAATTTTTCGTATTTTTTATCGCATTAATTAAACGATATCAGTTTTAATATTTATAATTAATATAAGGCAAATTTAAGTGCAAATTAAAAAATTCGAAAATTTCGTTTATTTTGGTTAAATTTCGAAATATTTAGCTAATTTTTTCGTATTTTTAATCGTTTTAATTACATAACATATATTTTAATATTAATAATTAATTAAAAATAAATTTCCAATTTAACAAATTATAACTTACCGGTAACGTACTTATTTATTACAAAATATAAATATAACGTATTTTTATACGTACTAATTTCCGTATTAATTTATACTTTATTATAATAATATAATAATATTTACCGGAAAAAACGACGGTTAACCTTTTAACAAACGTCGTAAAACCGAAAACGCGTTTTTAAGTAATAAACATATTATTAAAATGCGAAAGCAAAATTAAAAGCTTTTTTTGCAAAAATTCTAATAAGAAAGCCGTAAAAAGTATTTAACAAATATTACGCGTTAAGATTCGGCGCGATAAAACTGCTTAAAATAAGAAGTACTCCGAAACGGACCTTATTATCCAAGATAAGGCTTACCGGAACATTGCCGATATTGCCAATAATTTATTATATATTTTACTTTTTATAACGTATTAATTTCCATATTAATTACTTTTAATCGCTTATAAAATAAATACCTTAAATAGTTTATAATTTAATATAATATCGAACTTAAATTACGTTTTAATATAATTAAAATATTTACCGGCATTTTAAATTAATTATTTTGCGAATTTTTTGGTTTAAATAATAACTTTCCATAAATATCCGTTAACAAAAAATAAGAAATTGTTCCCGAAAACGAACTAAACGAAAACGAATAAATCGCCTTATTATAATAAAATAATATAACCTGCCGCTACTTTTATTTCTAAAAGTTCGAAAACAAATTAACCTTAATAATTAACGATACGGTATATATTATAGCCGAAAAATTTCCCAAATTATTAAAACTTAATTCGGATAAATTCGACGTTATGTTATTTAATATTAAAAAAGTAATTTTATTTTTTACTTATTTTTTTATATATTATATATTAATTAATTTTATTTTAATTATTTAATCGTAAGTTTAAGTTTAATTTATATTTTAATTTACCGCCTTTATATATTAAATATTTTGCCCGTATAATTATTAATATCGTTTTAAAATATGCCGGACGGAAAATACTTTCGTTAAAGTATAAAAATTATAAAGTTTTTATTAAATAACGGCAAACGGTAAATCGATTAATACGCGGATTAATACGTATATTATTATTAATTAATTTTATAATATTAATTATATTACTTTTATATTTATTAAATTAAATTTTTTTAAAAGCTTTTATAAACCTTATATTATAAAGCCAAATAATCTCCCTAAAGGAAACGTAACCGTGTAGACAAAATTGGATAAAATGATAGATTACTACCTCAATTCCTAGGCTTCACTAAACCCATCCCTCTCGCAGGCATCTTACTCCAAGGCGACTTCAGACTGCCTTGTCCCGTTCCTATCCGCGTCGATTCTTGTCGAAATTCTGGACGGTTTTCGCAATCCGGAGCAGCCGGGCAAACTATCGCTCGTAGTCCTCCAGCATATATCGTTCCATAATCTGAACTTCGAAGTTGTTAAGCCGGTTACCGCCTTTCCCTTCCAGTTCCCCTTTCAGTTTCGCCAATACTTTGCTTATGATCGTTATATTCTCCGCCATATATTTTTGCAAAGATCGATTTTCGTTATTTTCGCGAATCAAATCGTATTCGAAAATTAATAATCGAAGTCGATTACTTTGGGAAAGATTTTTGAAATCGATAGTGGTGTTCATGGTTTTAGTCCGTCCGGTAATTTTGTGCGAATTATGTACCGTTAAGACGACAGTTTCTGTGGAAATCCTGCGGTTACGGATTACCGGTATCGTATATTCGGATTTGCGCGGCATACTGTCTTGGGTAACTCGAGAAGATGTTCTGATGTTAAGTACTTTTCACCTGGTTATCGTATTGATATTTCCTTTTTAGGCGTGGGGACGATCGAGGTTGGAGTTTTTAGCCTTTTTTCTGGCTGATATTTAACATTTTTAGCCGTAAGACTGGCGAGGGCTCGGAAAAATGCCGGCTTTTTATACGTAATACGGCGCAGTTAAAGTTTATTATTAAGGTTTGCTTTTAAGGTTTATCCTTAAGGTTTACCGTTAAGGTTTATTTTTAAGGTTTATCTTTAAGGTTTATCTTTAAGGTTTACCGTTAAGGTTTACCTTTAAGGTTTATTTTTAAGGTTTACCGTTAAGGTTTATCCTTAAGGTTTACCGCGCAAAGCTTAACATCTCCTGAGTTATATTAACCTTGCCGAACCAGCCAGCGGGCATAAGGTTTACCAGGGTCGAAGCTTATCGGCAACTACGTATCAGTCGGCTTCAAAGTGAGGCTCTATGGGACTGAGGTATTAATCTATCCTAACCGTGAAAACCATTGATCAGTCATCGTGTTCGAAGGTACTGGGTATAGTATC
>QJNY01000715.1:0-32943 GCA_004155945.1 Monosporascus sp. mg162
CGCAACAACCACAACCCGTACGGCCGAAAAAATTGACATACGGACTTTCCTCACACAGAATATACCAGAGAAGCCCGGTGCACGATGGTGCGACCGGTGGTTGTTGTGTCGTAGCGATGAGAAGGTCCCGGACTTGATTGACCGGAACGCCCTCCTTGCTGCGACGCAACAAACACCGGTCGCAACATTTTGCCATGGACCTTCCAAGGGTAATTCAGTATGGGAGAAGCCCGTCCAGCTATTCTTTTGGCCGTACGGGTTGTGGCTATTGCGTCGTAGCCATGAGGGCGTTGCGGTTGGAGGGGGGTGTGCAAAACGAGAATTTTAACTTAGATCTTGAATATCTCCGCCAAACCAACCCCGATTAGAAAGTTATATATATAATTAGGGAGCCCTTTTAAAGCTGCGTATAATAACGGTTCTTATTATGTTTTATTTATTTTCATTATTGTTATATTTGCCAGTTTCTGAGTTAGATTTTCGAAAATTTGTATAGGGATGTGCAAAACGAAGCCAAAAAATCACAACTTGCCATCAGGCCCTATTTTGAGGTTTGTGTTATTTGTGGGTCTTTTGTGGGTCGGTACTTGGAGCTACAGGTTTTTGAAAAGCCCTAGCCACAGCTGCGCTGCAGGCGCAGCCACAACCTCAAAATAGGGCCTGATTTTAGTAAGGTAATAAATAACGTACTTACTTCGTTATTTTTTTTGGATATTTTTAAGGGTTTTCGCAGGTAGGGAACAAATAGAACCGGCGGAGGTCAGCAAGGAGGCGGTCGGCGTAAGTACAATTAAAAAAACCTCTAATTCGGAAAAAACGTTATTAGAATCGAATAAAACAAAACCAGCTTTCGCAAATCTAAATTTAATATTATTGGACGTTATAGCAGTTTTAAACTGTGACGGCTATGGGCTTAACCAACTATTAAACCTAAGTCGTACGGTTTATATTAGTAGTGGTATGGTGGGAATCTGAGCAATAAAACGATAGTTACGTTTGGTAATGGCAGATATAGATTTAGGTAACTAATTGTTATTGCAAGCTGATGCTATTTAGATTATGGGAAATAATAAGCGTATATATCTTACTTTTGGTTCGATAGGCTCAAACCGATTCGATTTTAATTACAGTAAACAAATTTCTTCAAATCCTTCGAATTATTTCGAGCTATTATCCCGATTCGATTGGTTCGAGGTGCCAAATCCCTTCTGGTCCAATCAAACATATCGAGCTTGATTAAGCTAGTTACGTAATTCGAGACGTACGTCGGAAATGTTTCCCATACCCTTCGACCGTTTATCAATCGAGCTAAGGCCTTTCGCTATAATACGATCTCCCCTTTTCCAGGATCTTTGCCTTTAAAGATTAATTTATTTATCGCATTTGTTTGGTAAATAACTTCTTTTCCTTTATATCAAATTTTTATTTTTTTTAACCGCTATATTAGGTCGGATCGAAAAGCAAAAATCCTGCAAACGTAATAACGCTTTAATTTTATCCGAAAGAATTAATAATTTTAGTTTTAATAAGTTTTCATTTTTTTTTTGCTTTCGTTGCAAATCCGAGAAAAAAAACTTACAAAGTTTATCCTAGTTCCGGGAAGTACGCCCGTTATACCGAGTATGATAATTTTTGTAATTTTTTCGGGCTTTCCAAAGTCGAGCATTATCGGTTGGTCGCCGAAGAGGACCGTTTCGAAGTTTAAGAACGTTTTGTTAAAGAAAAGCTGCTTTTCGTTTAATAGCGTTTCAATAAATTATAACAGCACCTTAACGAGTTATTTAGTTGTTTGGCCCGTTTACGTAATTAAAAAAAAACTGTTGCGTAAACGTAAGATCGAAATACTGCGTAAAGGTATTAAAGGCACGGAGGCGATGGAAAAATTCGAACGTTTAAAGCGAAAGCAGTAACAGTTAAAGGCCGAGGTTACGTCGGCGCAAACTTCCATGCCCGTTAACTGGCCTGGTATCGAAAGGGCCGACTTGGTATCGCTGAACGACGTAAACTGAAATACCTTTAATCCGGGCGTTTCCGGCGTTATTAGTAAAAGTTTTTTAAAAGGCGTTGGGCGTTCGTAAGGTTTTCGCGGGTTCCCAGGTGTTTTCGGAATTTGGGTAATTTTTTTACTTAATTAGGTACTGGGTAATTTTTTTTTTCTTTACGTACGTTTAGGGTTTTTTTTTCTGTTTCGTAAATTAATACATTTTCTATAACTTTTTCGTTTTATTTCGTAATAATTTTGATTGTATTTGCCGCTAACTTTAATAGAGAAATATAAAAAATTACATAAAGCTTAAACTTCGGCGGTAGCTCTAATTTGTAATTATTTTTAAGATTTTCTTAGCGATTTTGTAGGGGCCGATATATTTAAAATTAAGTTTTTTGTTTGGCTTTTTAGTTTAAATGTTTTTAGTAGTTAGGTAAACTATTTTCCTTTCTGAAAAGGTTGGTCCTTTTAACTTTTTTTGGTTGTAATATTTGCTTATTTAGTCGCGTACGAATTTAAGCTTTGATTTTATTTCTGCGTGCAGTTATTTTAGTTATTCCGATATAAAAATTGCTTTCACGTTAGCTGGTTTATTTTTATGTTAATCTCCGTAAATTTTTGCGTACAAAATTAAAATTAGCTGTTCTTAGCGTCGTTTTAATGCTTTTATAGTAACTAGTAATTAACTTAGTTGTACAACTGGTAACCTTTTAACCTAATTATTTTGTTTGTAATTAATATAACATCGTAGATACGTTTTTAACGTTTAGTTGGTTTTTTCTGTTTATCCGTTTGTTTAAAGTTTAAATACGTTAAATAATTTGTAATTTAGTTTAAGTTAAGCTATTAATATTTGCTACAATTTCGAAGTAAAAGTAATCCTTTTATCCGAAATAATTTCCGTTAGAAGTCCGTAAGTAACGAGAATGTATTTAAGAAAAATATATGGAAATTGCTTTATATCGGTATATTTATTATAGGGTAGGAAATATAAGAATTTCGTAAATGGATTAGCGATTACGTATACGCTGTCGTAATATATTTTTATAGCTAGATTTTTTTAATAAAGAAAGTTTGGTAATAAAGTTAAATATGATCGAATCCTATAATCGCTTAGCGACTGGTAATAGTTGTAATTCTCCATAAGGTTTATATCGTCGTGGCTTTGTTTTAACGTAAATATCGCATTTTCGTAATGCTTTCTGTACTGTAGTTTTTATTTTAGTAAAGTAATATGTTCGTTATAAACGTTTTAAGATTTTATAAACCCCTAAGTATTTATATACCGAATATTCGTATGCGTTTCGTATTAAGTCTTTTTGTAGGTTTTTAGGTACTTGTATTTTATCTGTTTGGTACTTTGTTGGTTAATTAGCATTATATTGTTGGATGCGGGAGTATTCATCAGGTAGTAATGTTCGTATCGTAGTAATTCGTCGTTGTTTTAGGTATTTTTCGGGTATGGTATCGAAAATTGCTATATTTTAACTTTAGGTTTTCCAGATTAGGTCGTTTGTTAAATACGTTTGCTTTGCTATTTTTTGATTTTTTTTTCGATAGATAATACCGTAATCGTATTTTAAAAGGCTTCTTGCGTAACGTAATTATTTTCCGATAAGTTCTTGTATCGTAGAGAAGTGGGTAATGCTTTTGTGATCCGTATATATCTTAATTTAATATATGTTACCTTTAAGGTAATGGATAGGCTTTTTAAAGGCGTTAACGATAGTTAGGAACTCCTTATCGTAGATGGGGTAATTTAATTCAGCTTTATGTAGTTTCTAGAAATAAAACGTAATCGGGAAAATTTTTTTTTTCGTTTCGATATTTAATTACAGTTTTTAAGGTATAGTCTGAAATGTCGGTTTATAGCTTAACTGGCTGCTTTGGATCGTACATAATTAATGTTGGTTTACTAGTAAGGGCGTTTTTAATTTGTTAAAAAGCTAATTTTTTTGAGTTTATTTAAATTATTTATCCTTTCTAGTAAGTTCCCTTAATAATATGGCTATCCTGTTAAAATTGCGTATGAATCGTCGGTAATAATTAGCGAATTTAAGGAATGTTTGTATTTTTTGATATTGGTGGGCTGTGTTTAATTTTTGATTACTGATAGCTTTTTGGACTTTATGCGAATTTGTTCTGACGTGATAATATGTCCTAAGAATTCGATTTTTTACTTGTAGAAATGACTTTTTTCGGTATTGACCAAAAGTTTAGCGTTTTGTAGCGCTTGTAAAACATGATAAATATGTTTTTCGTACTTTTCCCAGTTTCTAAGTAAATAAGAATGTCGTCGAGGTAGCGAACAACAAAAATATTTAGGTATTTTCTTAATATATAGTTTATTATTCGTTAGAAGGTTGCTGGTGCATTCGTTAGTCCTATAGGGGTAAGTAGGTATTCATATAAGTTATATTTCGTCCTGAAGGTTGTGTTTTATTCGTATTTTTCTTAATTCGAATTATGTTGTAATTATTTCGAAGGTCGATAGCTGTGAATTATTTTACTTCGTGCAGGCGATTTTTTTTTTGTGATTAGTGGTAATGGCGTTTTGTTCTTGAAGGGAATGTCGTTAAGTTGTCGATAATCCACTATTAGTCGAAGCTTTCCCCCTTTTTTCGGTACGAAGAATATAGGGTATCCGGTTACTAATTTAAAACGTCGAATCCATCCTTTTCGAAGCTTATTTTCGAGGTAATTGCGGAATGTATGCAGTTTTGCATGGTTTAGGTTGTATATCGGATAAAAGGCGGTACTTTTGCTATTTTTATGGTTTATTTCGTGGTTTTATTTGCTGTATTTTGGTAGTTTGGTGCTAATTTTTTGGCTAAATAATTGTCGAATTTATGGTATTGTGGAAGTACTTTAGTTATTTATTTTGGTATCTTTTCGAGCGGTGGTTTTAGATCTTTATTTATTTATCTGAATTTTGTTCTGAGGTTGGTAATGATGCGTCGTATTTTTCGGTTATGCCCTTTTTTTCGATATGGCGTATCGCTTTAGGTAGTAAGGTTTTTGTCGGTTTTTTATGTCTGTATTCGTTTACCTGATCGATTGAATGTTAAGATTTTTGTCGTTTGGTTTATTGTTGGAAAATAGATCGTAATTTATTTCGCGAGTTTCTTAGTTGATGCCCGGGTTATATTGTTTTAATTATGGTAAACTTCGGATTAAGTGGTAATTTTTAATAAAGATAATGTCGACTCTAATAATTTGTTTTCTGCTTTCGATAAAGGTTTTAAAGTAATTAATTTTGCGTCGGATTTATCTGTCGTCGTAGCTAAATATTTGACCTTCAGTATTTTCGACCTCGTAAAGATGTTCTTTGATTTTTTATGGTAACTGTAGTTCGTTAATTATTTTTGGGGCGATATAATTACCTTCTGTTGCGCCGTAGTTTATAAATACGGTATATTGCTTGTTTTTAATTCGTGTTTGTACTATAAAAAGTTTTTTTCGTGTTGTTTTTATTACGTTTAGAACTTTCTTAAGGTGCTGCTGTTTACTATTACCCTTGCCAGCCTGGGGCTCCGTTATAGGTGGCTTGGGTTTTTTGGGTTGTTTTCGAATTAATAAATTCTTTTTCCAAGGTTTTTATTTTCGTTTTGGATTTATTTCAATTGCTGTTCTTGTCGGCGTAGCGTTGCTGTTAAATATTTTACTTGATTTTAGAAACTTTTTTTAGCGATGTATTTTGGCTTTGGGTTTTTTTTAACTTTCGCTTGAAAAGAAGCAAATTTTTTTGGGTATGGCTAACCGTTTTTCTAGATCTTCCGTAAAGGTTAGCTAAATTTGGAGATCGGTGATTTTTATTTTGGTAATGCTTTGTTACCGTTTTTTAGATCAGTTTTTTATGCGTTTGATGATCGTATTATTCCTAATAGCATTGGGGTTTATATGCAGGGTAGTATTTTCTTTTTGGCCAGTTTTGAGCTGCTGCTAGTTCGTCGATTTCTTCCATCGTCGTTATTTTTCGTAGGAGTCGGTATTATTTCCGGTTTTTAAAATTTTTTCCGGTTCGATTTTTGAAATTAAAACCTTGTTGCTATATATGTATAATTCGTCGCGTGGTATATTCTTTTTCGTGCTTATGTATTTCACATTCAGGGTGTTTGCAGTTAATAGCGTAAAGTTTTCCGTATCGATCGGGCTTTCTTGGGCATAGGTTTTCGTCTTATCCTTAATATATTTTTAGTTATGTATTAAGCATTAACTGGTTATTTTTTTGCTGCCGTTTTTGCTGCGCGCAGGAAAATAGCTTTTTATTACGTAGCCCAGGGTTGCAAATTAGTTACTAATAGTTTAACTACAAACTACAAGTTGTAGTTTGTAGTTCGTTTGTGCCCTGACTAAAACTAACTACATGTAGTTAGTTAGTAACTACAAAAAACTAAAAACCACAGCTATTTTAATAAGTATTAACATAAGTGTTTTGATATTTATTTATAACGAATATAATAAAGTATATTACAATACGAATAATAGTAATTCAAAGATATCAAGTCTTAACCCGTTATATGCGTATATATAAGATTTATATTTTATATTTATTAATCCTATTAAAGTTCTTATGAAATTTTTTTTGGTGCGTAGTTTTTATTATTTCGTCTTTATGAATGTTTATTAATAAAAGATTAAAGTAATACATATAAAAATAATTTCCGAAAATGAAAGAAACAAAAAGAAAAAGAAGCTTTTATATGTGCAAATAATTATTTAAAAGAATAAACAGCTTATATTACATACGGTTAAGTAGTTAGAGGAACCCTTTTTTTTAAATTATGATTACTGTATAACGTCCCACACCTATGAACGGGACACACCTATGAGCGGGACACTTTTTTGGCACCTCGCAACAATCAATCCAAATAACTCAACCATAACGCTTCAAATCAACTTAAATCAATTAAATGCTTCTTTGCTAACTGTATCTACAGCTTCTCGACGAGTGCACGCATTATATCAAGGCTTGTTGCGGACGCCATATTGCCATTCCTTCCTGCCAACCCAGCCCAACCGACCAGCGCCCAACGCGTCCAAGTTAATATGTCCCCCATTTCGTACGACCCAAAGCCGACCGACTAAATAACTATTCTCGACCGAATCCTTAACCCAAATACGCGAACATTTCTTGTCCGGCTTCAATACGTTAAAGATATACGTCGGAGAACGTGTTATAGAACGCGTTGGGAGCGCGCTGGGGGAGTATTAGGGGTCCGTGCGGGGCGTCTCGCGGGGCGTCTCGCGGGGCGTCTTGCGGGGCGTATGGCAGGGCGTGTCGGACTTGATTTTGTAATAACTCGAGACCTACGTAATTATACGATTAAAACAAACGTTTCCCAGAAAGATGAATACTTGCTTTATAAAATGAACAAGTTCTTTTAATCAGCAGAAAGGTGGTAACAAAGAATTGCTGCTAACAGCTGCTAAAAGTAACCGGTCGTACGTAGGTTAAAAGGAAGAAATGGCAATACGGCGTCCGCGACAAGCCTTGATATAATGCGTGCACTTGTCCAGAAGTTGTAGACATGGCTAGCCAAGAAGCATTCGATTGATTGGAGTTGATTTAAAACGTTGTGGTTGAGTTCTTTGGATTGATTGTTGCGAAATGCTAAAAAGTGTCCCGCTCATAGGTGTGTCCCGTTCATAGGTGTGGGACGTTATATTAAGGGTATTATAAAAATGATACAGCATCGCAAAAAACTTTAATCACATATTATAATTAACAAGAAAAAAACCAGAATTTGTAAACTCTTTTAAAGTTATAACTTAGGAAATAAATTGGGAAATTTTAATTAAAATTAACGCTAAAGTGTAAGTTTAAATAAATACAGTTAAAATTAAAAGAAATTGCTATATTTTATTAATAAATCATAATACCTATAACGTTTCACATAAGTAAACGGGATACACAAATAAACGGGACACTTTTTGGCATTCCGCAACAACAAATTCAAATAACTTAACAATAACATATCGCATTAATTTAAATTAATCGGATTTTTTTTCGTTAGACGTATTTACAACTTTTACACAAGTACGCGCATTATGTCCAAGCTTGCTGCAAACGCCATACTTCCGTTCCTTAGTTTTAACCTTTTTGCGACGACCCTTTCCAATTGTTGTTAATTGCATTTTTTTACTACCTTTTTTTTTTAAGCTAAAAGAATTTATCCTTTTTGTATAATAAATATTCCTTCTTTTTAAAAACGTTTGTTTTTGGTTTTACGACGTTTGCTTAAAATGTAATTCGTTTTGCGCAATTAAGCAGCTTTTTTCCGAAGAAAAATATTTTCGTATAAAATTAATAAATAACTTTTAATTAAAAGATAAACCGATTTAGCTATTTTAGTTAACGAATTACCTTATTAGTTTTTAATCTTTTTTTGCAAATAACGTAATTGCCGCGTTACTTTTTTAATATTTTTAGGGGTTTTCGTAGGCGGGGAATAAATAGAACCGGCGAAGGTTAACGGGGAGACGGTCGGCGTAGGTACAACTGAAAAAACCTTTAATTCGGAAAAAACGTTATTGGGATCGAATGGAACAAAATTAGCTTTGGCAAATCCAGATTTGATGTTATCGGACGTTATGGTAGCTTGGAACGCGTCGTAAAAGCCGGCAAGAAAATCTTTTTTGGTAATATAAGTATAATGGCGTCGTATTAGGTTTTCGATGTAATGCGAATACGCGCGTTTTAAAATAGAAAAATAAGATACGTTAAAAAGTTAAAGCCGATGCGAAAAATGCGCGAGTATATAAAGCGTAATAATGTTGTTATTAGCGTAATATTTTTCGAATTTTATCGAATGGTAGTTTTTATGGCCGTCGAGGATAAAGAAACGTTTCGAACTTTTCGTACGCGTCCGAATATGTTTGTTAAAATGTTGAATTTATTCGAAACTTAATTTATTTATTATTTAATTATTATTATTTAATGCAATTTTTTAATCGGCTATTAGTAGTAAATTATTACGGTATTAGGATTTAAGATAATTTTTCCTTATTATAATAATAAATAACGGTATAACTTAATTTTGGGAATTAATAACTTGGATAATTATAATTTATTTTTTATTCCTTTATTGCGTTTATTTAAGTTTTTTACGTTTTTCGGTATTAATAATTATTATATCTGTTATTATAAGAAGTTTTATTAAAAATCCAGTTTCGTCGAAGTTGTAAATATCCTTTTTTACGATGCCGTATTTTACGATTGTAATTCGAATAAGTTCGAACTACTTGCGAAATATTTCTGGATTTTCGCATAAAACCCGTTAATAATCGATTTTCCGATTTAAACGCGTTTGGAGTTTTTTTTGCCGTTTAACAAAGTTCGACGCCCAGTTAATTTTAACGCGTTTTGTAACGTACTGGGTTAGTAGTATATTAGTTATATTTTTAACGTATTGAAGCCGGATAGGAAACGCTTGCGTATTTAGGTTAAGGATTCGGTCGACAATCGATTTTTTTTCGGTCGGCGTTAATTTCTGTAAAGGAAAGGTAATATCGGCTCGGGCGCGTTTACCGTTAAATCGCGCTTTTAAGGTAATATGTAATATTTTATAGATAGAACTAAGCCTTTTATAACTAAATTTCGGGTTTCGTTTTTTAGCTTGAATAGTTAGGTTTATTTTTGCTTTTTTTGTAAGGCGCTCCATATTGTGGTTGTTAAGATATGGGCAATTAAAGATGGGTTGTTAGAATAGCTGAAAAAGTGTCCCGCTTATTTGTGTGTCCCGCTTACTTATGTGGGACGTTATATAAAATATTTTACTTTTTTATGGTTATAATTTAAAAAATATATTATTTAATATTTATTAACTACATACTTTCAGCATATAAAATATCAGCTTTTGCTGTAATAAATAGTAATTTAAAATATGGATTATTATAGTACCACAAATTATTATAAAAGTGAATGTAACAATATAAATATATGGAAAACGTAACAGCTATAAGTTACAACTTTAAACTTGCAATATTTTATTAATTAACTTCAAACTAATTAAGAATGTGCAAAAAATATAAGAGTTATATAATATTTTTGTAATAAAATATAAAGTAATGTAATTTAATAACGCACTAAATATAAAATTATAGCTTTTGAATCGTATTTAAAATGTTTTATAACAATTAAAATTTCTTTATTTAAGTAACTGTAGTTTTTAGTTTTTTTGTAGTTATTAACTAACTAACTACATGTAGTTTGTAGTTAGTTAGTGGCCTGACTAAAACTACATGAGTCAGTTAGTAACTACAAAAAAACTAAAAACTACAAACTACATTAGCAACCCTGACGTAGCCTTTTTTATCTTTCGTACTTTTGTAGCTATTAAGTAACGGTTAGTCCAGTAAATCTGGCTTTTTTGGCTTTTCGGGCTTTTATTTGGGTTGGCTTTTGTTTTTCTGTCGTATTTCGGATAAAAGGTTGTTATTGTTTTTGAAGCGGATTATGTTAATTATTTTTTTTATTGCTAGGTTCTTTTTTGTGCTGGTTTTTAGGAACTGGAACCTAATCTACCTTTTCCGGGTTTTTGCATTTTCGTGTAATATATCCGGGTTTACTGCAATTATAGCAGGTAACGGATTTTTTGTTTTTCAATTGGATGGCCCTTAATTTTATATGTTCTGGTTAAGTTTTATAAAAAGTGGAAGGCGTAGGGCGACTTTCGACCTTTGTTAATTCCTTAGAACTTGGACCGTAGAGCGAACTGCCCTTATTGTTTTTGTCTTCGTTTAAACTTTCGATTGTCGATTTTTACTGCCTTAGCGATGTATTTGTTGAATATATTAGGCCGTTCGATTTTAATAATTTCGTCCTTAACGTTATTTTTTAAATTTATATATAAAACGTTAAATAAAATGTCGTTTTCGTCGTTTATTTATTTTGCCTTAGTTATAAGGTTCCTAAATTCGACTGCGTATTTAAAAGCTGGTCCTTTTTGTCGAAGCTGTATAAGGTCTCATATAGCTTTTCGTTTTGCGTTTAAGTTATCGAAATTGTCCTTAACCTTTTGTTCCAAGTTAACGTAATTTTCGAAAAAAAAAAATTTGGTAACCGTTTTCTAGTCGTTTTCTGCATTTTTTAGGTAATTTCGTAGCATAAGCTTAAATTAATTTAAAACGTCCTTTTTTAAGAATCCTGTTATAATAAAGATTTTACCGACGTCGTCTTCGACCTTTTCTAGTTATAGATATACTTTGGCCTGGGTTAAAAAGCCTTAAATACTTTCTGTATTATTATAAGGTTCGGGGTTTTTCACTTTGAGTTTTGGAATAACCGCTGTTAATACGAGGTTGGCTGGAGCGGCGGTAACCTAAGCAGTAAGTTGTTAAATACGGGCCTTAAGCTACTGGACGCGTTTTTGCAGCTGTTAGGCTAAGGTAAAAATAGTAACTTCGGCGTTAGTTGATATTTTAATAATGTTGAATATTGTTTAAAGTTTGACTGTACTATTAAATAAAAGCTTGTAACGTATGACGGCTATGGGCTTAATTAATTATTAAACCTAAGTCGTACGGTTTATGTTAATAGTGGTATCGTAGAAATTTAAGCAATAAAGTAATAATTACGTTTGGTAATAGCAGATCTAAATCTGGCCAACTAATTGTTATTGCAAATTGATACTATTTAAATTATGAGAAATAATAAGCGTATATATATTACTTTTAGCTCGATAAGTTCGAACCGGTTCGATTTTAATTACAGTAAACAAATTTCTTCGAGTTTTTCCAATCATTTCGAGCTATTATCCCGATTCGATTAGCTCGAAGTGCTAAGTCCCTTCTAGTCTAATTAAATATTTCGAGCTTGATCGAGCCAGTTACGTAACTCGAGACGTACGTCGGAGATGTTTCCCACACCCTCCGACCGTCTGTCAATCGAGCCAAGGCCTTTGGCCATAATATAAACGCGTCGTAAAAACCGGCGAGAAAATCTTTTTTGGCAATATGGATGTAATAACGTCGTACTAAGTTTTCGATATCTCGCGAATAAGCGCGTTTTCAAATAGAAAATCAAAATACGTTAAAAGGTTAAAACCGATACAAAAAAATTTGCGGGTATATAAAGCGTAATAATATCGTTATTAGCGCAATATTCTTCGAATCCCACCGAACAATGGCTTCCGTAACCGTCGGGGATAAGAAAACGTTTCGGACTTTTCGTATACGTCCGAATATGTTTATCAAAATGCTGGATTTATTTAAAAAATTAAATTTTTCATTATTGAATTATTATTACATACTGCGATTTTTTAATCGGTTATTAGTAATAAATTATTGCAATATCAAGACCCAAAATAGTATTTCTCATTATAATAATACATAACGATATAGTTTAACCTTGAAAATTAGTAACTTAGATAATTATAATTTAATTTTTATTTCCTTATTACGTTTCTTTAACTTTTTTACGTTTTTCAGCATTAGTAATTACTATGCCCGTTACTATAAAAACCTTATCAAGAATTTAGTTTCGTCGAAGTTATAACTATCCTTTTTTATGATATCGTATTTTGGGATAATAACCCGAATAAGCTCGAATTATTTGCAAAATATTTTTGAATTTTCCTATAAACCCGTTTATGATCGATTTTCCGATTTAAACGCGTCTGGAGTTTTTTTTGCCGTTTAACAAAGCTCGACGCCCAGTTAACTTTAACGCGTTTTGTAACGCGCTGGGCCAGCAGTAAATTGGCCATATTTTTTAACGTACTAAAGCCGGATAGGAAACGCTCGCGTTTTAGGTTAAGGATTTAATCGACAATGGATTTTTTTTCAGTCGGCGTCAATTTCTGCTTAAGAGAAATAATATCGGGCCTTTAAAGTATAATAAAGGACTTTATAAATAAACCCAAGCTTTCTATAACTAAATTTCGAGTCTCAGTTTTTAGCCTAAATACCTAGATTCATTCTCGTTTCTATTGTAAGGCGTTCCATAATGTTGGTGTTGAAAAATGGGCGATTAAAGATAAAGAATTGGAATAGCTTAAAAAGTGTCCCGCTTAATCGTGTGTCCCGTTTAACCGTATGAGACGTTAACCGATTAATTAATTAATAAGTTTTACTGCAAACCCGTTACGTATACGTTATAATTCCGCATTATTAACGCTGCGCTATAGTATTTACTAAGGTCGCTCCTGTTTCCGTTAGCGACCTCGCTGCTTCCGCTCCCCGCGGCGGTCTCTTAGCGGTTCTCCGGGCGGTAATAACGGCAACGGCCTTACCGGCTACCGTAACAGCGGCGCTCCGGTAAGGTTCCCTAGTACTGCGTCGGTACCGCTATTAACCCATTATATAAAAAAAGCGACAGAATAACGGCAGCATCGGCCCTAATTACAAAAAAAAAAAAAAAAAAAAAAAAAAAAAAAAAAAAAAAACCCCGAAAAGCTACGTAACCCTTTACGTACGTGTCACGGTAGGGCTCAAGTTAGGTGTAACCAGTCTATTCCTATGGGGTAGGGTCAGGACAGAACAGACTCTTGTCCCTTTATAAGGATAGATAGGGGCCTAGGGCCCTTATATGGAATGAAGGCAGTGAGGGGTTCAAGTAAGGAGGGTAGGTTACGTAAGGTATGCCAGTTCCAGGCTACTAGGCCTACTGTAACAATTATCTCCATCCTTTTTTATAATGCCGGCTCGGCATTATGTATATATGTAATAGGTAGGAATAACATCGTTAAGTAATATATCTTTGTTGTTATAATCTGGGCTATTTAGGATAAGGTTTGTTATACTTATAAGTATATAAAATAATTCCAAGTAACCGCTTTATTTCGTGCCTATTTTTACCTATAATTAATTTAGTTTCGTATATATGTATATAAATATTATCTAGGTTTTTTAACTTTCCAATTTTTTTTAAACTTTTTTTTTTTCATTTTGTTTGCAAACCTAGTACAATTTTTTTTATATTCGTTAAACCATATCGCATTCGCCTGCTTTTCGAATTTTAATTATATATTTTTTATCGTTATTTTTCGTTTCTGAATTAATTATTATACCTTTTTGAAACTAAAGCAAAAGGATACGTAACCGCTGCTATAATTCGCGTTTTTATGGCGCAGTTCCTACACCCGGTATTTACGTATATCGCCCTTATTTTGGTAAAGTCGAAAATATCTTCCATTTTTACCGAGATTTCCTTTTTAAGGTTTTCTGTACGTTTGAATCCCCGGATTTTTTTGTTTGTATTAACTGCTTTAATAATTATGATATATGTAAGCCTGTAAATTAATTCGCCTTTTATTCGCTTTACTTTTATTAACGTATCGGTTATTTTTAAAGGTGCTTTACCGTTACAATTTTCGATATAATTCGTTTTACAGAATTTATCGAATAATTAAAAAAAGAATTTCAGCCAGCTGGGCGAAAACGACGATAGTAATTTTATTTAGGGTGCATGTTTTAACTAACGTATTTTGTTCGTTATTACTTTGTAATACCTTATTTAGGCTTTTTTCCGAATGCTTGTTATTTACCGGGCAAAATTTGGTTTAACCGGTACGGTCGGTGCTATTACGGTAAATCGCCTTAAAACTTTTTTATTCCGGGTATAATTTATTAGTGTTTAATTAGTTTTAGGTAGCTTACCGTAAATATTAGTTAATAATTGCTAATCGTCGTACCTTATGTCGTTTCGTTATACGGCTTCCGCGCCTTTAGTTGTAAATACCCCCGATATTTTAGCGATTTTGTTCCGTAATTAATAAGATTAGCCTGTTGTTTAAAAAAATGGCTTACTGGCGCCAAACGCTTTCGCGTTTGCTGCCTAAAGACCGCGCGGCTTTAGCGCCTAGCTTACGGCCTATATGGCCTTTGTCCAAAAAATAAAGAAATCTTTTCGCTGTAACAACGATACCTTTAATTTTAACTGGAAAAGTTTAAATGGAAATAATTGGGATAACTAATTAATTCGTTTCGTTATTAATGTACGAAATTCTTTGGTTTAATTCGGTAAGGTTTTAAAATAATTTGGAACTTTTTAAAGGATTAAGTTCAATTTTTAATATCGTAATCAAAAATATGGAGTTTGTATTATTTTTTATAGTAATTTTATAAGTTTTCCTGGACGGTATAATTAACATTTCGGTATTTTTTAATAACAAAAATATTTTTATATAACTATTACTTAATTTGTTCCATAACTTTAAGTAAACAAAATGATTTATTTTTGTGTTTTTTTCGTTATCGATAATACCTAATAATAACTTTTTAAACGTTTCGTATATTTTTGTTACTAACTCATTAATTATTTTGAAAGATTTATTTATTTATTTTACTTCGTATTATAATTACCTTTAGGAAGTACGTTAACTTATAACGTTTTTAATTTTTTATTCTGTAACCTTTTTTAAATCGAGTATTATTAATAAAAAATTTTTTTTAATTATTTAAAGTTTTAATAATTAACTTAAGAAAATAAAATGTAAGCGGTTATATCATTAAGAAAAAGTTAACCATTACGCTCAGGAACTGATTTTGCTAATAGTACGGAATAGATTAATATATTTGAAAATCAACTTGCGGTATTTAATCCTTTAGTTTTTCGTTAGCAGCTTTACTAATTGTTCCACTTTAAAGCCGAAAATATTTACTTGTTATTATAATGTTTGTTGTAGGTTTCGGTCGTTCCTCGCCACCGTTTCTTCAATTCCTTTCGGATTTTGTTCAGCCTTTAAATTTTAGCATATACTATAAGGATTTTTGCTAAGAGAGTTTAATCTTCGAAAAAAGTCCTAAATTTGGGTTTATATTTATACAAAGCTTTAAAAGGGGCCTTTTCGGTAATATTGTTAATTGCAAAGTTAATTCCCGAAAAATTTCTCGGCTAATAATTTGGACCAGGTTACAGGGTTGTGAATTAGTTACTAATAGTTTAACTACAAACTACAAGTTGTAGTTTGTAGTTAGTTAGTGCCCTGACTAAAACTACTGTAGTTAGTTAGTAGCCTGACTAAAATTAATTACATGTAGTTAGTAACTACAAAAAAACTAAAAACTAAAGCGATTTTGATAAGCCTTTATATAAGTAAATAAATAAATACATATATATAAATATATTATAAATTAACGTCCTTCTAAATTATTATGGTTCTTAATTATAAATAAAAGTTTTATAAAATATAACAAAAGGCAAAAGCTAATAATATAAATTTCTTAAAATTGTAAAATAAGGTAAAATATAATTTTAATCTAGTTTTTCTTAAAGGTAGGGGTTTAATTTACAGTTTTTTAAATTACAATTATCACAGAAAACTAATGGCATTTTTTAAACTAAGTAAAAAGAAAAAAAGTATATATATAAAGCCTCAAAAAAAACTAAAATAATAAAATAATAAAAACCTTTAAATTTCATAACTTAAATAAATTAATTAGTTAATCTCGAAAAGGTCCAAATATTATATTTACTTAGCAAGTCGTTTAAAACTAAAAGGAAATAAAATTATTAGTATTAAAAAGTTTAAATGCATATATACGAATAAATACGCATTATCTTAATCTCCTTAACAATTTGCCAAAGCTTTTTAAAGAAACTTTATTTGGAAAGCTTATAAATTAGCCATTAAGCTTATTATTATACCTGAAAATCCAGTTTAATTTTAATAAAGCATTTAACTTAAATATAATAATTAAACGATTTAATTTGCAAAACGTATATTTAAAGCGGAAAAAAGGTAATATAACGGTAAACATAATGTGGAAATAAATAATAATTTGAAAATATAAATCTTTATTAATTTAATTCTGGTACATTAAAAACGTATAATAAGTTGCTTTTCTAGTACGAAATTCATTATATATAACTTAATAAACCATATACATTAAATGTACAGATTTTACAGACATTTTTAAATGGTTTATATTAATTCGAATTTGTTAATATTAGTAACTGTAGTTTTTAGTTTTTTTGTAGTTAGTTAGTACCTACAAAAAAACTAAAAAATACAAACTACAATCACAACCCTGCCAGGTTAGTTGTTAATTTTCGATAAAATAACGGAAATAATACTTAAGTATTTAGTTTACTTTTTCCATTTATTTATCGGTTTAAGGATAAGAAGCAGTCGAAAGTTCTTGTTTAATTTTAATATAATAACGTAATATTTCCCAAAATATATTAGTAAATATTAAGCTTTTATAAAAATTTTTTTATAAAGGCTTTATAATAATATTCGATTTTTCGATAAAAGAATTTTGCAAACTTAATATTAGTAATAATATTAACAATTGCGAAAAGGAATATTATCTTTATAAATCGGTTTATTATTAGTAAGGTAATATTAACTTTACGGCTTTAATATTAAACTAAAAGTAATTTAATAATAAAGTTTATAGTTAATTTTTTTTAATAAATAATAAAAATATAGGTAACGTTTATAATTTGCTATAGGGCCGGTAATATTTCGCCTTATTTCCGAAGTAAATAACATAATCCTTAACGTAATTTCGTACGTCTTTTTTTAAATCCGGCCAAAAGCATAATTATTTAATTCGTTACTAGGTTTTTTTTATACCGAAATAGTTAGCAAAAGGATTATTATGATATATTTCCAGGATTTGGTAGTATACGGCCTTTTCGTTTAGATTATATAATCGCGTTTTATATTTAATTAATATTTTATTACAGATATTTTATTAAGGATATATCGGTATATCGTTTACGACAGGGTTGGTAATGTAGTCTGTAGTCATTAGTCATTTTTTAGTGACTAACTGACTACTGTAGTTTTAGTCACCTTACTGACTAACTAATGTAGTTTTAGTCAGACCACTGACTAACTAATGTAGTTTTAGTCACCTTAATGACTAACTACAGATTAATGTAGTCAGTCTTAGTTAGTCACTACAAATGACTAATGACTAAAGGGTTTTTTTTTACAATTTTTCGTTTTTTTGAAGATAAATTTCCATACCTTCTGCATCTTTTTTTTTTAAAAAAAAAAACCAACTTATATAAGGTTATTATTATTTTATAAATAAAACTTAACGCTGATATATATATCTAACATACTTCCCTTTTACTTTTAATTAACACTTAATTAATTATAAGGTTAAAAAATTGAATTTATATAGTAATTGCTTATACAGCTTTTAGCTTTATTATATACGATTTTATTCTGGTTTTCTTTATTAAGTTATTTTTACCGTTTTAAAAGGTTTTTTTGTACTTTTGATAAATTAATAAAGTTATATAATGTTATCTAATTTCCTATTTCTGATTTTTATTATTTCGTTTTATTTAATTCATTTTTTTATATTATATTTTTAACCCTGCATATCTGTAATTTTTCCATCTTTTTAATAATGTTAACTGTTTAACCTTTTCTGGTTGCATTTTATATTTATTTTTAAAAATAATATTCCTAAATATAATACAACCCCTTTCGATTATAGCTAAAGTTGCGGCAATAGCTAAATATCTTCTAGGCATAATAGCTAATATAAAAAACAAGGTCGATTAGTTTTTTACCATAATAAAACGTTTGCTTATTTAAAGTTAGTTGTATTTTATATCGCTTTATAACCAAATATAGTTATAAACTTAACTCTTTAGGATATTATTATTCTTTTAAATACATATATAATTTTTCGTCGCGTTACGTTTGGGATTGTATATAGAATTAGCGATTTATATAACGTTCCACACAAGCACGCGCAACACACAAGCATGCGCAACACTTTTTTAGCCATTCTAACTGCACATCTTCAATTGCCCATATCTCAACAACCACAATATGGAGCGCCTTACAAAAGAAGCGAGAATGAACCTAGCCATTCAGGCTAAAAAACGAGACCCGAAACTTAGTTACAGAAGGCTTGGTTCTATCTATGAAGTCCCATCTTCTACCTTAGCATACCGTGCTACCGGTAGACGCGCCCGAGCCGATTTTACCCATTCTTCGCAAAGATTGACGCCGACCGAAGAAAAATCGATTGTCGACCGAATCCTTAACCTAGATACGCGAGCGTTTCCTGTCCGGCTTCAGCACGTTGAAGATATGGCCAATATATTGCTGGCCCAACGCGTTGCAGAACGTGTTGGAGTTAATTGGGCGTCGAACTTTGTCAGACGGCAAAAAAAACTTAAGACGCGTTTAAATCGGAAGATCGATTATCAGCGGATCCTATCCGAAAATCCAGAAGTATTTCGCAAGTGGTTCGAGCTTGTTCGGGCTACAATCGCGAAGTACGGCATCGCAAAAGAGGATATCTACAACTTCAACGAGACTGGATTTTTGATGGGGCTTCTTATGGCAACGGGCATGGTAATTACCAGTGCCGAAAGACGTGGAAGACCTAAACAAGCGCAACAAGGGAATAAAGAATGGGTTACAGTTATCCAGGCTGTCAATTCCCAAGGTTGGGCTATACCGCTATTTGTTATCATGGCGGGGAAAAATTATCTTGGATCCTGGTACCGCGATAACCCTTTGCCAGCAGCCGATTGGAAGATTGCATTAAGTGATAATGGCTGGATAACAAATAAATTGGGTTTCGAATGGATCCAGCATTTTGACAAGCATATTCGGACGCGTACGAAAGGTTCGAAACGTCTCCTTATCCTCGACGGCCACGAAAGCTACCATTCGATGGAATTCGAAGAATATTGCGCCAACAACAACATTATCACGCTTTGTATGCCCGCGCATTTTTCGCATCGGTTCCAACCTTTTAATATATCTTATTTTTCTGTTTTGAAACGCGCTTATTCGCGTTATATCGAAGACCTAATACGACGCCATCATACCCATATTGCCAAAGAAGATTTCCTCGCCGGCTTCTACGACGTATTCCAAGCTGCTATAACGTCCAACAATATCAAATCTGGATTCGCAAAAGCTGGGCTTGTTCCATTCGATCCCAATAACGTTCTTTCCGAATTGGAGGTTCCTCCAATTGTGCCTACGCCGACCGTCTCCCCGTTAACCTCCGCCGGTTCCATTTTACCCCCCGCGAAAACCCCTAGAAATATCCGTAAAGCAACAAGACAAGGACGATACTTGCAAAGGAAAATTAGAAATCATCAGGGTAGCTCGCCAACAAGAATATTTTAGTCGGCTGATCTTGTAACAAAAGGTTATATATTGCTGTTGCATAAAGCTGCTTTTTTCCGGAAAGAAAACGTCCAATTGCGCGAAACGAACCATATCTTAAGCAAACGTTGCAGGACCAAAAACAAACGTTTTCAAGAAGAAGGAACACTTACTATACAAGAGGGACAAGCTCTTCTGGCTTAAAAAAAAAGGGGTGGTAAAAAAATGCAGCCAACAGCAGCTGGAGGGGGTCGTCGCAAGAGGGTTGAAACTAAGGAACGGAAGTGTGGCGTCTGCGGCAAGCCCGGACATAATGCGCGTACTTGTGAAGAAATTGTAGATACATCTAGCCAAGAAGAATCCGATTGATTTGAATCAATGCGATGTGTTATTATTGAGTTATTTGAATTTGTTGCTGCGGAGTGCCAAAAAGTGTTGCGCGTGCTTGTGTGTTGCGCGTGCTTGTGTGGGACGTTATGTGTTATAAGAATAAATAATATTAAATCCGAATTGTTATATTAATAACATTTAAAAAACAAAACATTAATGCTTTTTTATTTTAGTTTTGTTAATAAAATCTGCTAATATTTACAAATATTCTTTTAAAAAATATAAAGGTCGAAAAGTTCTTTTAAAGGCTTTATAAAACGTAAGCTGTTTTTAAATAAAGCAAATTAAGTATTAATGATTTAAATATATAGCGATATCGAAAGCGATTAAATATTAAAATACGATTTAAAAGGATAAATAAAGGATATTAATTAGACATCTCAACGGAAAAACAAAGGGATAATAAAAAGTTAATATTAATACAAATAAAAACTTATATATATAACTTAAATTTTGTTCTTAATCCCGGTTAAAAGTTAAAAATACATTTTCTCCAAAAACGTAATTTTTTAAGTCGCGTATAACGGTTATAATAATAAATATAAATTTCTTTTAAAAAAATTATATATATAGGTTGTAATCATTAGTCATTTTGTAGTTAGTCACTGACTAATGTAGTTAGTTTGTAATCAGTTAACTAACTAATGTAATTTTAGTCAACCTACTGACTAACTAATGTAGTCTTAGTCAGTTAACTGACTAACTAATGACTACAAGGTGTAGTCTGTAGTCTGACTATTAGTCACTAATTATCAACCCTGGTTTACGAATCTTTGTTAAATTTGCCCATATTCAGGGTTACGTTTTTAAATAATGCGAATAAAGTCGAAAAATATTGTTAGGATTAGCAATTAAGCTAGGTTTTATAACGTTTCCGTAATTTCTAATTTAGTTAAGCTTTAATTCGTTATGCATGTCCGTTTACGCATAATTACTTAAATTAAAACTTTGCGCTTTTCGGATGTTTTTTTCGTAAAGAAAAACGCTAATTAATTTTTCCGGCTTAAAATATGTTAAGGATATTTTAAATTTTACCGTTAACTTTTTCTCGAACGTAAATAATAACATTAAATTATCTCCCCTTTTTTTATATAATGAAGGCGTTTTAAAATTGGATTAACCGGGTTTGGTTTTCCTAATTAATATTTAATTATAGAATCGAAAGGTATAAGTAGCATATATTACCGGGTTTATTTGTTATTAAATTTCGGAATATTTAGAAAGATTCGTAATTTTAAATAGTTCAACTTAACCTTTATAATATATTTGTTACCCTGTAAATACAAACGTTGATATCGGAAAAACTTTACGGTAGCCATTATTTCTTAATCGGACGTCTTATAATTTAGCTTTATATCGTTAAACTTTCGCAATTAAAAGGCGATTAAATATTACCTTCCTTAATTATCTTTATATAATAAAGTTCCAGACGTAACATATTTCGAAGCGTCGGTTTTTATTAATATTTGCTTTTTAAAGTCGAAATGTATCAGGAAAAATATTTTATTAAATATAGTTACGAAATGCTAAAACCTTTTTTCGTTAGTTTATTAAGGAAATTTTGCTTTAATTTCTTTTTTGATATAGGCTTATTTAAATAACGAATTAAAGGAATTATAAGCCTTAAAAACCTTTTAATAAAATGGCGGTATTATTATTATTATTCATACGCCGTATCGCCCCGAGGGCATGCGGTACTCCTACTGTGTATGTACATATTTCGCACGGTAAAACCAAGGAAAAGCCTAAGGCGAAAACCCGCCAAGGTGAAAACCCGAAAGGTGAAAACCCGTAAAATGGCGGTAAAAGTGGCAAATTTTAATAAATTATTATATAGCATAAATATATTTGGGTTTCGGCCATTTTTAAATAACTTTTACTTTAACCGGGTTTATAAAAATTCCGTCTTTTAAAATTACGTATTTAAAGAATTTAATAGAAAGTTAATAAAACTGGTACTTAGAAGCTTTTGCATAAAGGTCGGCATTTTACAGCTTTCCGATTACCTTGCGCAGGTATTTCGCACAAAATTTTTTATCCGTGGAAAAAAGTAATATGTTATTCAGGTAAGCGATATAAAAATAATTAAAAATACCTTAAAAAGTTTAGTAAAGATACGTTTGAAAACTAATAAAGGTATTAATTAAACCCAGAAGTAAAATAAAAAATATATAATACCTATAACAGGGTTGATGATGTAGTCTGTAGTCATTAGTCATTTTTTAGTGACGAACTGACTACTGTAGTTTTAGTCACCTTACTGACTAACTACAGACTAATGTAGTTAGTCTTAGTTAGTCACTACAAATGACTAATGACTAAAGGTTTTTTTAAAAAGTTTTCCATTTTTTCAAAGTTAAATTTCTAGCCGTTTTGGTTTTTCTAAAAAAATAAATCCAGCTTATATAGGGTTATTTTTAATTTATAAATAGATTTAGCGCTGTTACATAATTTTAACATACTTCGTTTTTATTTTCAAATTAACGGTTAATTAGTTATAACGCTAATAAATTCGAATTCTTATAGCAATTGCTTATACAGCTTTTAGGTTTATTATATACGATTTAGCTTTTTTTTTCCCTTAACTTATTTTTACTCTTTTAAAACTTTTTATTGCATTTTGTCAGGGTTGTGATTGTAGTTTGTAGTTTTTAGTTTTTTTGTAGTTACTAACTAACTACTGTAGTTTTAGTCAGGTTACTAACTAACTAATGTAGTTTTAGTCAGGCCATTAACTAACTACAAACTACATGTAGTTAGTTAGTTAGTAACTACAAAAAAACTAAAAACTACAGTTACTAATATTAACAAGTTCGAATTAATATAAACCATTTAAAAATGTTTGTAAAATCTGTACATTTAATTTATATGCTTATTAAGTTATATATAGTTAATTTCGTACTAAAAAAGCAACTTACAATACGTTTTTAATGTACCAGAATTGAATTAATAAAGATTTATATTTTCAAATTACTATTTATTTCCATATTATGTTTACCGTTATATTATCTTTTTTCCGCTTTAAATGTACGTTTTGCAAATTAAATCGTTTAATTATTATATTTAAGTTAAATGCTTTATTAAAATTAAACCGGATTTTCAGGTATAATAATAAGCTTAATGGCTAACTTATAAGCTTTATAAATAAAGTTTCTTTAAAAAGCTTTTGCAAATTGTTAAAAAAAATTAAATAATACGTATTTGTTCGTATATATGCATTTAACGTTTTTAATACTAATAATTTTATTTCCTTTTATTTTTAAACGACTTGCTAAGTAAATATAATATTTGTACCCTTTCGAGATTAACTAATTAATTTATTTAAGTTATGAAATTTAAAGGTTTTTATTATTTTGGTTTTTTTTGAGGGTTTATATATATACTTTTTGGTTTTTACTTAGTTTAAAAAATGCGATTAATTTTCTGCGATAATTGTAATTTAAAAAACTGTAAATTAAACCCCCACCTTTAAGAAAAACTAGGTAAAATTATGTTTTACATTATTTTACAATTTTAAGAAATTTATATTATTAGCTTTTGCCTTTGGTGATATTTTATGGGACTTTTATTTATAATTAAGAACAATAACGCTTTAAAAGGACGTTAATTTATAATATATATATATATATATATTTATTTATTTACTTATATAAAGGCTTATCAAAATCGCTATAATTTTTAGTTTTTTTATAGTTACTAACTACATGTAGTTAGTTTTAGTCAGGTTACTAACTAACTACAGTAGTTTTAGTCAGGGCACTAACTAACTACAAACTACAAGTTGTAGTTTGTAGTTAAACTATTAGTAACTAATTCACAACCCTGCATTTTGTAAAAGTTATTTACTTATCTTATACATTTTCAAGTAAATGCTGTATAAAAAATGTACAATAAACAAAACGGAAATATATTTTTCATTATTTAAATTTTATCCATAAAAACAGTTAATATTTACAGAAAATTTGAAGAAAAAATACAAAAACAAAAAAAGTAAATAAAAGATTCTTTAAAAAGGTAAGCTTTTGCTTTTAAACAAAAGCAATATGATATTAATGATTTAAATATGTAGCAAAGTCGAAAGCGAATAAATACGAAAACACGATATAAAAGGATAAATAAGGGATAATAATTGGAAATACAAAGAGGAAAACAAAGAGGTATTAAACGGTTAATGAAAATACGCATAAAAAGGTTTCGATATAAATATATTTTATTTTAAAATTTATTTATAACTTATCACACCTTTTCCATAAAAAGTGTAATTTTAAGTTATTTTTAACATTTTTAATAATAAAAATAAAAATAATTAAAAGTAAATTATATATAGGCTGTAGTCATTAGTCATTTTCTAGTTAGTCTGTATTCAGGTAACTGACTAACTAATGACTACAAAGTGTAGTCTGTAGTCTGACTATTAGTCACTAATTATCAACCCTGACCTATAACGTATACGAAACGTATTTTTTTATTCCTTACCTTTTTTAATGCGGATTGGGTAATAAATATCCCTAAAATCGATTTTAGAAAAGATTTTAAATTTTGTAATACGGTTAAACAGTTCCGAAATATGGAAAAGCAGGGTTGTGATTGTAGTATGTAGTCATTAGTCATTTTTCAGTGACTAACTGACTACTGTAGTTTTAGTTCACCTTACTGATACTAATGTAGTTTTAGTCAGGCCATTGACTAACTAATGTAGTTTTAGTCAGGCTACTGACTAACTACAGACTAATGTAGTTAGTCTCAGTTAGTCACTACAAATGACTAATGACTAAAGGTATATATATATAATTTTGAAATTTCTTTCAAAGTTGAATTTTTTTAGTTTTGTATTTTGATAATAGCTGCAATATATATAAGGCAAATATTGTTTTATAAACAATCCTAATTTTGTGTTTAATTATATGAATTCTTTTATTTTGTTTTGAATTGACGACTATGTAAAAATCCGGGTTGGAAATTTGTTATTAATGATTCGGTTACATATTATAACTTGTGGTTTGTAATTTATTAATGTTTTAATTATGATCAGTATGGTTAAATAATAGCCTTACTTAAAGTAATTACGTATATTTAGTAGCTCCAAAAAAGTTAAATATAACGATTATTTTGTTAAGTATGTTAATAAATAAACAAATAAATATATAACTACGTATTATTTTATAAAATGTAATCCAGTTAATATTTTATATTTGTTTATTATAGATAAAAGTATACTAATGCTAATGTAATTATAAAGTAAGAAATAACAATTCAAGTATTTTAAGATACTAACCGATTTGTGTACATAATATTATGTTATCTTAGTTAACGTTCTTAATATCTTTGTCATGGTTGATAATTAGTGACTAATAGTTTACAGACTACATCTTGTAGTTATGAGTTAGTCAGTTAACTGACTAAGACTACATTAGTCAGTTAACTGACTAAGACTACATTAGTTAGTAAGCTGACTAAAACTACATTAGTTAGTTAGTTGGCTGACTACAGACTAACTACATTAGTTAGTGATTAACTACAAAATGGCTAATGATTAGAGCATATATATATATTATTTTAATTTTTTAACCTATTTATAGTATTTAAAGGATTATAAAGCATTTAAATTCCTATCTTTTAAAAAAAATTTATAAGTTATCGAAATTACGTAAAATATAAATTAAAAGTTCAGTTATTTTATTAACGTTTTTCGTACTTATATTAGCCGTTTAATACGCTTTTATTTTTCCCTCCGGATTTCCTTTGTATATCCTTTATTTAACCGTTCAAATCGTAATTTCGACTTTAATTGTCCTTTATTTGGCTCTTTATTTAATTTATTAATACTTACTGAGTTTTGTTCTAAAGAAAAAGCTCAAGTCTTTTTTAAAAACCGTTAGTATTTTTAGTTTAAAGCCTTTTTTCCTTTAAATTTTCTTTTAACGTGGACGTTTATCAAGTCGATTTTACGGATATTTTTATTGAAATATTATTCTCATAACATTACGTAAACAATAATACAGATAATTATAATACAGCAGTATAAATATTAGCAGGAAAGGGAGTTTTCAAAAGTATATAATTTAGAATAATAATAACGAAAACTTATAACTTAAAAATACATAATTTGAAGGATGTAAATTATCTAGTTATATAACTTATAATGCATTAATTTCAAAATAAATAAATATAAAGAACGTTTATTTAGGGCTTAAAATTAAACAAAATGTTACAATAATATTTTAGCCTGGTAATTCATTTTCCGTTAACCTAAAAACAATAAAAAGAAATATTATAAGTATATAAAAAAGCATTAATTGTATAAATAAAATTGAAATAACCTTAAATATTTTGCAGTTGTTTTTAAAAAGTGAAAAATATGCGAAAACCCTAAGTTTGGGGAAAAAAATTAAAAATTTTAAAAGAAACTTTTAATTATTAATTATTTGTAGTAACTAACCAAGACTAACTACCTTAGTTTGTAGTTAGTCAGTACCCTAATTAAAACTACATTACTTAGTCAGTAAGGTGACTAAAACTACAGTAGTTAGTTAGTTACTAAAAAATGACTGATGACTACAGACTACATTATTAACCCTGATCTTTATTATCTTTTATTTTTTCATTATTTGGTTATTTGGTTATTTCGTTATTTGGCTATTTGGTTATTTCATTATTTCGTTATTTCGTTATTCCGTTATTCCGTTATTTCGTTACTTTGGTATTTTATTATTTTGGTATATTGGTATTCTGGATTTGGTATTCGGTATTTTAGTATATTGGTATTTTGGCGTTTTGTTCTTCTGTTATTCTGTTATTCTGTTATTGTGAATATTCGCTATTTTCGGTTTATAGACTGTTGTTTGTTTTATACCTTTCCTGATATTGCTTTAAGAAACTTTGATAATTTCTTTTATAATAAACGTGTAACTGTAAATGTAAATTATTTATAACGCCTTAAAAATGGTTATAAGCTTTAAATAAAATTAATGTTAATATATGCTGTAATCATTAGTCATTTTGTAGTTAGTCAGTGACTAATGTAGTTCGTCTGTAGTCAGTTAACTAACTGACTAATGTAGTTTTAGTCAGCTTACTGACTAACTAATGTAATCTTAATCAGTTAACTGACGAACTAATGACTACAAGGTGTAGTCTGTAGTCTGACTATTAGTCACTAAATCACAACCCTGTGGAAAAGTATAACGATTTTTAACCGTTATTTTATTAAGTTTACGGTAATTTATATATAAACGTAATCCTTATTTTTTTCAAGTACGAATAAAAAAAAGGTTTAACAAGGTTAGTTAATTTTTAAATTTTGCCGCAAGCTTTTATTTGTTCGATCTAAATTTTTAGTTTTTATAATTTGGTATAAGATAAAGAATATATAAAAAAATTAAGGCGTTTAATATCAGGTAAAAGATTTCTTACGTAGTCCGTTTCTTTTCGGTTAAATAAAATATTTATATTGTTAATATTGAAAAAGATTGCATAATTTTAAATGGTTTTAGGAAAAATTTCGATATTCGTAAACTTCGAAGCCGAAATGTCGTCGGATTTATCTTTAATATAAATTAATTTTAATAAGGTAATAACGGCATAGCAAATTACCAGATTTTTGCGAATTTTTGCGAAAGCTTTTAGCGGAAAAAAATGGAAAGATAAGCTATAAAAACCGTTATACCATTAATTTGAAGCCAAATTAGGAGAATCCGATCACTTATTAATATTACTTACAATAATAAAATAAAATTTCCTGTTTTTAAAATCAAAAATCGTTTAATAACAATATAAAAGCGTTTAATTTAACGGGTAAGTCTTTTTTCGTTTCGAAAAACAAATTTAACTTAGTAAATTCCGTATATAAAAATAACTATATTTCCAAGTACATTTAAGTCAATAACTTAATAAAAGCTTCATATTAACTTGTACTTTAAAACAAAATTATAACTAATCAAATTGACAGCAGCGCAGGAATCCAAATCAGCATTAGTATATATAGGATATTTTTTTCCTAAGGAAATAATTATGCATAATGTATAAAAGGTATGCGAAATAGGAACGAAAGGATAAAAATTAAGCGTAAGTCAATTACTGTACTTAAGCCTTTAGCCCGTTTCCTTGCTTCGTTCTTTTAAGGCAATAACGTCGAATATAACCTATCTTTCCATATTTAAAACAAAGCGTTACCGTTAAAGTTAAAGGTCCGTTTTGGCTATAAAGTAAAAAGTTAAGCTTTTAGTTTTAGGGTTTTATCGTTAACAGTATAATTGTAGAGCCGGTTAAAATTCGAATTTTTTCGACCTTTTTAAGATCCTTATCCCTTTTTATTACTACGGCCTTTTCGGTTAAAAAAAGGATTCTGTTAGAGTCCTATATCAGTTTTGTCGTTAGGATAATTTCGCTTAGTATCCGGATTTTTATCGTTATCTTCTCGTTAACGCTTCCTACTATTTATAAAACTGCGATCCCTTTTTTTAACGTTTATTAAAAAGTCCTGTCGTCGAGCCGCGAGGTTCATTATGTTATTTCGTTTCTGAAGTAGGTAATTACATATTTTACGATATTTTGTTTAAGGGCTGGAAGTAACTTGACGTAATAAAATTTCGCCCGGTTTTTTTTAATTTTTGAATAGTTTGTTAGATTTTTTAATAATATAACGTGCCACACGGGCGAGCGACACACTTTTTGGCACTTCCCAACAATACACCCAAATAACTCAACCACAACACCTCAAATCAATTCAAATCAATCGAATGCTTTTTTGCTAAGTGTATCTACAGCTTCCCAATAAGTGCACGCATCAGGGTTGTGATTGTAGTCTGTAGTCATTAGTCATTTTTTAGTGACTAACTGACTACTGTAGTTTTAGTCACCCTACTGACTAACTAATGTAGTTTTAGTCAGGCCACTGACTAACTAATGTAGTTTTAGTCAGGTTACTGACTAACTACAGACTAATGTAGTTAGTCTTAGTTAGTCACTACAAATAACTAACAACTATACGGTTTTTTTGAACAATTTTCATTTTTTCAAAATTAAATTTCCATACGTTTTGTTTTTTATTAACTAACTGCACTATATAAGGTTATTGTGATTTTATAAATAAGTTTAAGGCTGTTATGTAATTATAACTTTTTTTTTTTAAATTTAACGGTTAATTAGTTATATACTTTTAACTAACCCCCCTTTCCTCCTTTTTTATTACTCCTTTTCCTTTGATTCGCAATTTTCTTTATATTGCATTTCAAGAGCCTGTATATCTTTAATTTTCCAGCTTTTTAATAATGTTAGCTGTTTAACCGTTTCTGGTTATATCCTATTTCTATTTTTAGTAATAATATTATTAAAAATTAAAAATACCCTTTTAATTAAAGCTGAAGTTGCGGCAATAACTAAATATCTTCTAGCCATAATAGCTAATATAAGAAAACGAGGTTGATTAGTTTTCCACCACAATAAAACATCTGTTGATTTAAAGTTAATTATATTTTTAAATTTTTAAATTAAATTAAATACAGCTTTTTACTTACCCCTTTTGGATATTGTCCTTCGTTTAAATACATATTTAATTCTTCGTCGAGCTGCGTTTAAGATTATATATATATATCGTCGTTACGGTTATCTTAAGATTCGTTAAAAGATAAATTCGCTGAATTGCCTTCTTTTTTTATTTTAACCCTTTTATAAAAATTAGTTTATAAGTTTTGTTTAATATATATACTTAAGATACCGTTTATATTCGTTCCGAAATAAATTAATAACGTTTTTTCGAGTGTTAGAATAATAATTTAATAATCCCGGACCTTAAAAATGGCTGATTTTATAAATAGGGTTTAAAATAATACCGAATAAATAAGGTCGATATTCCTTTATCGTGTCGTTATTTAGCTTTTTGGGAAAGTATTTGTATAATTTTAAATAACCATTATTTAAAGCTGTAATTAAGCTTCGAATAATCGGAGCCTATAATGGGTTAGAAAAATAACTTTTATTTTATAATATAATTAAACTTACTATTAAATCTTTCTCGCTTAATTGATCGCGATATTCTCTTTTTAAAGCAATAAGGTTTTTCCAAATTTGGTATATAAATAAAAACCCTAATAATTATAAATTAATAAGTTCCCGAATTTACGATATTTATAAGTAAATTATAATGTTTATAACGTACTTTGCGGCAACGTAATATAAGCTTCAGCTTGTAAATAAATTATCGGTTTAACGAAAATTTCGAATATACGTAATAACTCCTGTATGTTATACCGATTTAGGTTATTGGGATATATTTGTTTAAATTTATTATGTTGCGTATTTCGGTAAATATAATTTAAAGGTTCCTTTAATTCGAGGAATACTTTAGTTATATCATAGGTTGAATTTCAACGCGTAGCGTTATTTAAACTTAATCAATATTTATATATAATAAAGCTGTTATTTCTGATATAACTTACCTAAAGGAATAACTTTCTTCCCGTAAGTTTCTGTTAATAAACCTTATTTTTTGCGTTTCTTATTCCTTTAAGAAAATCTCGGCGAATATCAATCGTGTATTTCGTTAAAATCGCAGTTCATCGAACCCTGTTAATTAAGTCTACTTTAAATTAGCCTTAAATAACCCAAAAAAAAAATTTTTAAACATATTTTTTTGGGTTTCATTTTCTTTTGCAAATTCTTCGTTATTTTGCAATCCAAGAATTTGAATATTTATATAATCCGAAAGAAAATCGTTAACTTCGTAATTTAATATATATTCTTTTAGTATGTTATTTACGATAATATTAATAATATGCGCAATACAGCGCATATCGTGAAGAAATTCTTTTTCGTATTGGTGAAAATAAACGTTTTGAAATCCATCGATAAAAGCGTCGTTATTTCGGGCGGTATCTCGGGTAATACTAATTGTATAATTAGCGATAATTTTACCATTTTACATATTTATGAACGGAATTTACTTAAAATATTGTTTATTATGATAATAGGATAATCTTTGCGAATAATTTCGAATTTTTCGAAAATATCGACAGCCGTATGATGCGTTTGAAAATCTTCGAAGCCGATTAATTTATAAATTAAATTAAATTCCGGAGCGATAAAAAAATATTATAACGCCTATAAACGAAACATTCGAATTTGAAGTCCAGATATCGAATATAATCGAAAACCTTTTTAAAATATTTATATTTAACTGTAATTAATTGTTAAAAGTTGTTAATGCTTTTTTATATGTTGTTTCGAATATCGTTTTAATTTTCTATCTATTTATAATAGAGAAATCGCTATATAAATCCATTAATTAACATTTTTAATAATAAAACGCTTAACGTACCACACCACCGAACGGAATACACCACCGAACGGGACACACCACCGAACGGGACACTTTTTGGCACCCTTTAACAACATACTCAAATAACTTAACCACAACATATCTAATTGATTCCAATTAATCGTACTTTCTTTCGCCGACCGTATTTACAGCTTTTAAACAAATGCACGCATTACATTAAAGCTTGTTACGGACGTTATATTGCTATTTCTTTTTACCAACCCGCCCGTAACCGCCTAACTTTAATAGCTATTAGCAGCAATTCTTTGCCATAACCTTACTACTAGCTAAAAGAATTTGTTTTTTTTATATAGTAAGTATTCATCTTTCTGGGAAACGTTTTTAAGTCCGATACGCCCTGCCATACGCCTTGCCATACGCCTGCCATACGCCCCGCTATACGCCCCGCGAGACGCCCCGTACGGACCCCCAATCCGCCCGCTAACTCGTTTCCAATACGTCCTATAACATGTTCTCCGCCGTATATCTTTAACGTATTAAAGCCGGGTAAGGAATGCTCGCGTATTTAGGTTAAGGATTCGGTCGAGAATAGTTATTTAGTCGGTCGGCTTTGGGTCGGACGAAATGGGGGTAATATTAGCTTGGATGCGTTGGGAAGTGGTCGGTTGCAGGCGGGTTAGAAGGAGGAAATGGCAACATGGCGTCCGTAATAAGCCTTGATATAATGCGAGCACTCGTAGAGATGCTGTAGATATAGTTAGCAAAGACACATTTAATTAATTTGAATTAATTTGAGGTGTTGGGGTTAAGGTATTTGGGTGTATTGCTGGGAAGTGCCAAAAAGTGTCCCGTTCGGTGGTGTGGGACGTTATAACAATTAAAAAAAAAATTAACCGGTTATAATATTTCAACAATTCTTGGAAAGAATCCGAATTTAAGATATTAAACGATATGTTGTTATTAACGATAAAGTTTAATATCTTATTATGGGCTTTTTTTTCTTTAAAAGTATTGTCGTTTATTAATATGTTATTTCGAGCTCTTTTACGGGTGGCTAATTCGAAAAAGAAAGAACTAGGTGCCCGAAGTTATCTCACTTTCTGGTTAATATAAATTAGTATTAGTTAAATAAATAAACAACCAAACAAATAAATAAATAAATAAATAAATAAATAAATAAATAAATAAATAAATAAATAAATAAATAAATAAATAAATAAATAAATAAATAAATAAATAAATAAATA
>QJNY01000716.1:0-32844 GCA_004155945.1 Monosporascus sp. mg162
GGATAAGAACGGGACAAGGCAGTCTGCGAGAGGGATGGGTTTAGTGAAGCCTAGGAATTGAGGTAGTAATCTATCATTTTATCCAATTTTGTCTACACGGTTACGTCTCCTTTAGGGAGATTTAAATAACTTTATAACGTAACTTTAAAAGCTTTTGCGATCGATCGTATTATTTCCAAAAAAAGTATTATTTCAAGTATTTAGTAAATCTTTACCTTCGAATTATTACGGTCACGTTTTAACTTCGATTATGTATAATATAATTCGATTAACGTACCACACAAGCGAGCTGTACACACAAGCGAGCTGTACATTTTTTGGCACCTTGCAACAACAAATTCAAATAACTCAACAACAACACATCGTATTGATTAAAATCAATCAGTTTCTTCTTCGCTAGACGTATCTACAACTTCGTCACAAGTACGCGCATTATGCCCGGGCTTGCCGCAAACGCCACACTTCCGTTCCTTGGTCTTAACCCTCTTGCGACGACCTTTTTTAGCTGCTGTTGGCTGCATTCTTTCACTACTCCCTTTTTTTTGGGCTAGAAAAGCTTGTCCTTTTTATATAATAAGTATTCCTCCTTTTTGAAAACGTTTGTTTTTAATTTTGCGACGTTTGCTTAATGTCACGGTAGGGCTCAAGTTAGATATAACCAGTCTATTCCTATAGAGTAGGGTCAGGACAGAACAAACTCTTGTCCCTCTATAAGGATAGATAGGGGCCTAGGGCCCTTATATAGAATGAAGGCAGTAAGGGGTTCAAGTAAAAAGGGTGGATTACGTAAAGTGTGCCAGCCCTAGGCTGCTAGGCCTACTGTAATAACTATCTTCCCCATTCTCTGTAATGCCGGCCCGGCATTATATATATATATAATAAATAAGGATAACATCGTGAAGTAATATATTTTTGTTGTTATAATTTGGGTTATTTAAGGTAAGGTTTGTTATGCTTATAAGTATGTACGATAATTCCAAATAACCGTCTTATTTTGCGTCTATTCCTATTTACAATTAATATAGTTCCGTACATATGTATATAAACATTGCCCAGTTTTCTTAACTTTCCAACTTTTCTTTTTTCTTTTTGCAAATCTAATACCATTTCCTTTTGCGTTCGTTTACGCATTTTATATTCGCCCACCTTACGGATCTTAATTATACGTCTTTTATTCTTATTTTTTCGGTTTTAAATTAATTATTATACCTTTTCGAAATCAATGCAAAAAAATACGTAACCGCTGCTATAGTTCGCGTTCTTATAACGCAGTTCCCATCCCTGTTACTTACGTATATTGCCTTTATTTCGGCAAAACCGAAAATGCTTTTCGTTTTTACCGAAAAATGTTTTTTAAGGTTTTTTGTACGTTTAAATCCCCGGATTCCTTTATTTGTATTAGCTGCTTTAGTAATTATAATACATGCGAATTTGTAAGTTAATTCGTTTCTTATTTGCGTTACTTTTATTAACGTATCGGTTATCTTTAAAAATGCTTTACCGTTATAACTTTCGATATAATTCGCTTTTAAAAATTTATCGAATAGTCGATTAAAATATTTAACTAATTAAGCGAAAACGACAATAGCAATTTTGTTTAAGATGCAAGTTTTTACCAATGTATTCTTTTTGCTATTATTTAATGGCGCTTCGTTTAAGCCTTTTTCTGAATGCTTTTTACCTACTGAGTAAAGTTTGATTTAACCGGTAAAGTCGGTACTATTTCGGTAGTTTGCCTTATTTTCCTTATTATTCCGGGTATAGTTTATTAATATTTTATCAATTCCAGGTAATTCGTCGTAAATATTAATTAATGGTTGCTAATCGCCGTACCTTATTTTCCTTTTATTATACTGCTTCCGCGCCTTTAGTTATAAGTACTTCCGATATTCTAGCGATTTTATTCCGTAATTGATAAAATTAGCCTGTTGCTAAAAAAAAGGCTTATCGTCGTTAAACGTTTCCGCATTTGTTATTTAAGAACCGCAATTTTAATGCTTAGCTTGCGGCTTATATAGTCTTTATTTAAAAAATAAAGGAAGCTTTCCGCCGTAACGATAATGCTTTTGGCTTTAGCTCGGAAAACTTAAATAATAATAATTAAGATAACGAACTGGTTCGTTTCGCTATAAATATACGAAATTTTCTGGTTTAATTCGGTAAAGTTTTAAGATAACTTCGAGTTTTTTAAGGAATTAAATTCGATCCTTAATATTGTAATTAAAGATATATAATTCGTATTATTTTTTATAATAATTCTATAAGTTTTCCGGGGCGGTATTATTAATATTTCGGTATCTTTTAGTAATGAAAATATCTTTATATAATTATTACTTAATTAATATATTTTATAATTTCGAATTAACGAAATAACTTATTTTTTCGTTGTTTTTGTCGTCGATAACACCTAGTAGTAACTTTTTAAGCGTTTTGTATATTTTCGTTATTAACTTATTAATTATATTCGGAAAGCTAATTTATTTATTTTACTTCGTATAATAATTACGTTTAAAAAATACGTTAACTTACGAGGTTTTTAACCTTTTATTCGGTATTTTCTTTTAATTCGGATATTATTAATAAATAATTAATTTTAACTATTTAAAGTTTTAATAATTAAATTAAAAAAACTAAGGTATAAGCGGTTATATTGTTAAAAAAAAAGCTAAACGATATGCCTAGAAATCAATTTTGCTAATAACGTAGAATAATTCAATATATTTGAAAATTAGTTTTCGGTACTTAATTTTTAAGTTTTTTATTAACAGCTTTATTATTTGTTTTACTTTAAGGGTAAAAGATTTATGCTTATTGTTATAATGTTTTTTATATATTTCGGTCCTTTTTCGCTATCGTTCCATTAATTTTTTTCGCATTTCTTTTAGCTTTTAAATTTTGGCATATACTATAAGGATTTCTACTAAAATATCTTAATTTTCGAAAAAAGTCCTAAATTTAGGTTTATATCAATATAAAGCTTTAAAAAAGGCCTTTTCGGTAATACTAATAATTGCAAAATTAATTGGCAAAAAAACTTCGGATAATAATTTAAGCCAGGTTAATTATTGGTTTCCGATAAAGTAACGTAAGTAATACTTAATATTTGGTTTATTTTTTCCGTTTATTTATCGGTTTGAAAATAAAACATAATCGAAAGTTTTTGCTTAACTTTAGTATAATAACGAAATTTTCCTTAAAATATACTGATAAATATTAAACCTTTGTCAGAAATAATCCTTATAATGGTTCTATAATAACATTCGATCTTTCCATAAAATAATTTTGCAAATTTAGTATTAATAATAATAATAACGATTACGAAAAAAAAAATTATTTTTATAAATCGGTTTATTATTATTAGGATAATATTAACTTTACGGCCCTAATACTAAACTAAAGGTAATTTAATAATAAAATCTATAGCTAGTTTGTTTTATAAATAATAAAAATATAAGTAACGTTTGTGATTTGCTATAGGGCCGGTAGTATTTCGCCTTATTTCCGAAGTAAATAACATAGTTCTTAACAGAATTTCGTACGTTTTTCTTTAGGTCCGGCCAAAAATATAATTGTTTAATTCGTTACTAAGTTCTTTCTATGCCGAAATAACTAGCAAAAACGTTATTATAGTATCTTTTTAAGATTTGGTAATATACGACCTTTTCGTTTAGGATATATAATCGATTTTTGTATTTAACCAGTTTTTTAATACCGATACTTTATTAAAAAATCTATTAGTATATCGTCTGTAAATCCTTTTTAAATTTGCCTATATTCGAAATCGCGTTTTAAATAATGCGAATAAAGTTAGAAAATATTTTCGGGATTAACGATTAAACGAGGTCCTATAACGTTCCGTAATTTCTAATTTAGTTAAGCCTTAATTCGTTATCCGCGCCCGTTTACGCGTAACTACTTAAGCTAAAACCTTACGTTTTTCGGGCGTTCTTTCCGCGAAAATAACGTTAATTAACATTTCAGGTTCAAAGCATATTAAAAATAATTTAGAATTTACCGTTAACTTTTTTTCAAACGTAGACAGTAACATTAAATTATCCGCCTTTTCTTCCTTATAATTAAAACGTTTTAAAGTTAAATTAACCGGGTTTCGCTTTCTTAGTTAATATCTAATTACAAAACCGAAAGGTGCAAATAGCATGTATTACCGGGCTTATTTATTATTAAATTTCCCAATATTTATAAGTTTCGCAGGTTTAAATAGTTTAACCTAATTTCTACAGCATGTTTGCTGCCTTATAAATAATAACGCCAATATCGGAAAACCTTTACGATAGCTATTATTTCCTAATCCGGCGTTCCGTAATTTAATTTTATATCGTTAAACTTTTACCACCAAAATGTAATTAGGTACTACCTTCTTTATTTATTTTTCTGTAACAAAATTCCAGATATCGTATATTTCGAGGCGTCGGTTTTAACTTATATTTATTTCTTAAGGTCGAAATGTATTAGGAAAAATACTTTATTAAATATAGTTACGAACTTTTTAAAAGTTTTTTTCGTTAACTTATTTAGAAAACTTCGCCTTAATTTCTATTTTGGTCCAGGTTTTTTTAAGTAACGAATTAAAAAGCTGCAATCTATAAAAACGTTTTAATAAAACGGCGGTAAAAGTTACAAAACCTAATAAATTATTATATAGTATAAATAAATTCGGGCTCCGGTTATTTTAAGATAGTTTTTATTTTGGCCGGGTTTATAAAAATTCCGCCTTTTAAGATTACGTATTTAAGAAATTTAACAAAAAATTAATAAAATTAACATTTAAAAGGTTTTACATAAAAATCGGCATTCTACAGCTTTCCGATTACCGTTCGCACGTATTTCGTATAAAATTTCTATTCTACCGAAAAAATTAATATATTATTAAAGTAAATTATGTAGAAATAATTAAAAATACCTTAAAGAGCTTAATAAATGTAAGTTTAAAAAGTAACAAGGGCATTAATTAATCCCATAAGTAAGATAAGGAATTTATAATGCCTATAACATATACGAAATGCGGTTTTTTATTCGTTACCTTCCTTAGTACGGATTCGGTAATAAGTATCCTTAAAATCGATTTTGGAAAAGATTTTAATTCCTGCAATACGGTTAAACAGTTCCAAAATAAGTAGAAAAGTATAACGATTTTTAACCGTTACCTTATTAAGTTTACGGTAATTTATATATAAACGTAATCTTTTATCCTTTTTACGTACGAAGAAAATAACGGTTTTAATAAAGTTAATTAACTTCTTAATTTTGCTGCAGGCTTTTATTTGTTCGATATAAGGTTTTAGCTTTATAATTTGTTATAAACTAAAGGATATATAAAAAAGTAAAAGGGTTTAATGCTAAGTATAAAATCAATTACATAATTTATTTGCTTTCGGCTAAGTAAAATGTTTGCATTATTAATATTAAAAAAGTTTGCATAATTTCGAATAGTTTCAAAAAGGTTTTCGATATTCGGAAACTTCGAAGCCGAAGTGTCGTCGGGCTTATTTTTAATATATACTAATTTTGGTGAGGTAATAACGGCGTAATAAGTTGTCCGGTTTTTGCAAGCTTTCCCGAAAGCTTTTAACGGAAATAATTCGAAAAATAAAGTATAAAAACCGTAATACCATTAATTCAAAGCCGAATTAAAGATAATACGTTAACCTGCTAATGTTACTTATAATAATAAAATAAGACTTCCGTCCTTTTTTAAAGTTCGATTAATAATAATATAAAAGCGTTTAATTTAACAGGTAATTCTTTTTTCGTTTCGAAAAATAAATTTAACCCAATAAACTCCGTACGTAAGGATAAATATATTTCTAAATACATCTAAGCCAACAGCTCGATAAAGGGCTCGTATTAACTTATGCTTTAAAATAAAATTATAATTAATCAAATCGACAGCAGCGCAAAAACTCAAATCAGCATTAATATATATAAAATATTTCTTTCCCGGGAAAATAATTCTACATAAGGTATAAAAAGTACGCAAAACAGGAACGAAAAGATAAAAATTAAACCTAAATTTAATTGCTATACCTAGGCCTTTAACTTATTTCCTTGCTTTATTCTTTTAAAGTAATAACGTTAAATATAACCTATCTTTCCATATTTAAAACAAGCGTTATTATTAAAATTAAAGGTTCGTTCTAATTATAAAGTAAATGGTTAAGCTTTTAATTTTAAAGTTTTATCGTTAACAGTATAATTGCAAGGCCGGTTAAAATTCGAATTTTTTTAACCTTTCCAAAATCCTCGTTTCTTTTAACTAGTACGGTTTTCTTAATTAAAAAAAAGAATTTTATTAAGGTTTTATATTAGTTTTATTATTAAAACAATTTCGCTTAATATCCGGATTTTTATCATTATCTTTTCGTTAACGTTTTCTACTGGTTATAAAATTACAATCTCTTTTTTCAGCGTTTGTTAAAAAGTCCTATCGTCGAGCCGTTAAATCTACCATATCATTTCGTTTTTAAAGTAAGTGATTTACATATTTTACAATAACGTACCATACCATTAAACGGGCCAAACCATTAAACGGGCCAAAATCTCACACTTCGCAACAATTAATCCAAATCACTTAACCACCACACTTTAAATCGATTCCAATTAATCGAATACTTCTTTGCTAACTGTCTTTACAGCTTCCGGACAAATGCACGCATTATATCAAGGCTTATTGCGGACGCCAAATTGCCATTCATTCTTCCTAAGCCGACCGCGACCGACCAACTTCAGCAGTTATTAGCAGCAATTCTTTGCCACAACCTTTCTGCTAGCTAAAAGAACTTGTTTATCCTATATAGTACGTATTCCTCTTTTTAGGAAACGTTTGTTTTAATCATCTAATTGTATAAGTTTCAAGTTATTGCGAAATCAAGTCCGATACGCCCTGTTACACGACCTATTACACGCCCTACTACACGCCCCGCACGGACCTTCCATATCCCTCCAACGCGTTTCCAACGTACTCCTAATACCTCCTACAACACGTTCTCCGACCTCTATCTTCAACGTATTAAAGCCGGACAAAAAATGCTCGCGTATTTGGGTTAAGGATTCGGTCGAAAATAGTTATCTAGTCGGTCGGCTTTGGGTCGTACGAATTAGGGGTAATATTGGCCTAAACGCATTAAAAGGTAATCGGTCGCGGGCAGGTTAGGTAAGGGAAATAATAACATAACGTCCGCAACAAGCCTTGATATAATGCGTGCACTTATCGAGAAGCTGTAGAGACAGTTAGCAAAAAAGTATTCGATTAATTGGAATCAATTAGATATGTTATGGTTGAGTTATTTAGATTAGTTGTTGCGAAGTGTGGGATTTTGGTCCGTTCAATGGTTTAGCCCGTTCAATGGTGTGGCACGTTATCTTATTTAAAGGTTAAAAGTAATTTAACGTAATAAAATTTCGCCCGGTTCTTTTTTAACTTTTAAATAATTTGCTAACTTTTAAATAATGGAAAATAATAACTAAATTTTCAAAAGTCCTGGCCCGGTTGTTAACGGGCTTCCTTTAAGTTATTTGTTAACTTAGCTTTTAGGTTCCCCGATAATCGAATATATAATTTCGTCCATGCCTTAAACGTTTCCTAATTCTTTATTAAACGTATGTGTTTCTTAATAATTCCGAACTTAATTCGTATATTAAAAAGTTGCTTGTAATCCTGTTCCATTTTATTTCGTACAAACAAAATTTTAGTTTATCCTTTTCGGAATGTATATAACGAACATTCGAAAATTATTTCGTATTCCTCGATCTATGATTTCCATTTAGCGTAATAAAACCGAAAAAACAGCTTGTCGTATTCGAATTAAATATGCTTTCTTAAATTTATATTTAGTTCCGATTTCGAATCGTTTAATATTTATCTATAACTTAAAGTAAATATATCCCAGTTATTTTTTAAGCTAAATGAATCGCCCGAATTATAAAATAAAAGGCTACCCCTTTACCGAATGAATCGTCGATTTTTCTTTAAGGCCATTAATAAGCGGGCCACTTCTTTCGCTAACGCGGCTAGTTTAAAGCGCTTACGTCGATATTATTTCAACGTTTTATTATAACGTTCTTTTCACTTTTATATCCGATTGCTGGATGTCGTAAAGTTCTGATTATCTGAAGGTATATATTAAGCTCCTAAATAAGGACCCGTAAACATATCAGCCGAATTCCTTTAATGTTCCCGGCTACTTTCGCCAAGATTTATGTAATAGCTTTCCGAAAAGCCTTAAGTAAAAGATTCGGCCATTATGTTGCTAGAAAGTATAATTATAAAAGTATCAAGTGGTATAATTACTATAATTAAGGTTATAGATAACTTCAGAGTAAAAAAGTCTAAATTGTCACGGTAAGACTCAAGTCAAATATAACCAATCTATTCCTATGAGATAAAGTCAGGACAGAACAGACTCTTGTTCCTCTAAAAGAATAAATAGAGGCCTAAAGCCCTTATATAGAATAAAGGCAGTAAGGGGTTCAAGTAAAAAAGGTGGGTTACGTAAGGTATACCAGCCCTAAGTTGCTAGACCTGCTGTAACACTTAAGATGTGGTTCGTTTCGCGTAATTAGGCAGCTTTTTCCCGAAGAAAAACATTTTCGTATAGAAGTAATAGATTACTTTTAATTAAAAAATTAACCGATTTAGCCATTTTTTGTTTTAACGAACCACCTTGTTAATTTCTAATTTTTCTTTGCAAATAACGTGCTTACTTCGTTACTTGCTTAATATTCTTAAGAGTTTTCGCGGGCGGGGAACGAATGGAACCGGCAGAAACTAGCGGGGAAACGGTCGGCGTAGGCACAATTAAAGGAACCTCCAATTCGGAAAGTACGTTATTAGGATCGAGTGGAACAAGCCCAACTTTTGCAAATCTAGATTTATTGTTGTCGAACGTTATAACAGCTTGGAACGCGTTGTAGAAACCGGCGAGGAAATCTTCTTTGGTAATATGGATATGATGGCGTTGCATTAGATTTTCGATATACCGCGAATAAACGCGTTTCAAAACAGAAAAACAAAATACATTAAAAGGTTAAAGCCGATACGAAAAATACGCGGGCATATAAATCGTAATAATGTTGTTATTAGCGCAGTACTTTTCGAATTTTATCGAATAATGGCTTTCGTAGCCGTTAAGGATAAAGAAACGTTTCGAATCTTTCGTACGCGTCCGAATATATTTGTTAAGATACTGGATTTATTCGAAACCTAATTTATTTCTTATGTAGCCATGATTACTTAATGCGATCTTTTAATCAGCTGCTAGCAATAGGTTATCGCAGTACTAGGATTCAAGATAATATTTTCCCGCTATAATAACAAATAACGGCATAATCCAACTTTAGAAATTAACAGCTTGGATAACTGTAACCCATTTTTTATTCCTTTATTACGCTTATCTAAGTTTTCCACGTTTTTCAGCATTGGTAATTACTATACCCGTTGCCATAAAAAGCTCCATTAAAAACTTAATCTCGTTAAAATTGTAGATATTCTTTTTTACGATACTGTATTTTACTATAATAGCCCGAATAAGCTCGAACCACTTGCGAAATATCTTTAAATTTTCGCATAGGACCCGTTAATAATCGATTTTCCGCTTTGAACGCGTCTAAAGTTTTTTTTGCCGTTTAACAAAGTTCGACGTCTAGTTAATTTTAAAGCGTCCTGTAACGCGCTAGGCTAGCAGTATATTAGCTATATCTTTAACGTGCTGAAGTCGAACAGGAAACGTTTGCGTATCTAGGTTAAGGATTCTTTCGACAATGGATTTCTTTTCGGTCGGCGTTAGTTTACGCGAATTGGAGACGGTATCAGATCGGGCGCGTTTACCTTGGATTCGCGTTCTTAAGGTAATAAATGGGACTTTATAAATAAAACTGAGCTTTTTGTAACTAAGTTTCAGGTTTAGTTTTTTAGCTTGAACTGCTAAGTTTATTCTTGCTTTTTTGTAAGCCGTTCTATGTTGTCAGCTAGCCACTGCACCAAAAGATCATTTGCGATAAGCTTATCTAATTGTTAAGTGCAAGATTCTATCTTGCTACTTATCTGACACACCCCCTCAGTGGCTAGCGATCAAGGTGGCGCGTACTTCGGGTTCTTCACCTAAACTTCCGCAGCTCGTAGCGCGTACTTCGGATTTATCCCTTAAACTTCCGCAGCTCGTAGCGCGTACTTCGGATTTATCCCTTAAACTTCCGCAGCTCATGGCCAGGATCGAACTTGAGCCCTTTGGATAAGTGGTCAGGTGCAGGCTAGTAGGTCTTAGCTGCGACGGTAGAACTCCACTTAGTGGAGCATGTCTGAGACTCTTAATTGTCAGCTAGCCACTGCAGCAAAAGATCATTTGCGATAAGCTTATCTAGGTGTTAAGTGCAAGATTCTATCTTGCTACTTATCTGACACATGTTGTGGTTGTTAAAAAATAAGTGATTGAAGTTAAGTAGTTGGAATGATGAGAAAAGTGTACAGCTCGCTTATTTGTACAGCTCGCTTGTGTGGCACGTTAGCAGATTTGTAATATGTATTGCTAAAGTTTAGTTAAATCAGGCAGATCGGGATATCGTAAAGGTTATATTAGGTTACGTATTAATTATTACAAACAAAATAAAATCCATTTTCTTTTTTAGTATTTATTAACGGAACCTGGAGAAACCAAATTAAGATTCAGCAATAAATAGCTCGATATTCGTTATTAATGTATCTGGGAAATTATCTAAACTTTCTTTTAAAATTAAGTTAATCAACTTATTTATAAATCGGATTAAAAGAACTAAATTTTTTCCTTAGCTTTGTTTTTAATTATTTCGATGTCGAGAATTACTGGAAGTTTTTATCTTCTATAAGAATATACCGTTTTCGTATCTATTAAATTAACCGATCGGCGAGGTCTTAAATTTTCTCTTTCGGTATAATATAATAATAATATTATAAAAAGCTTTAAGCACCTTTTAACGAATAAAATAATAAGGTTCGTTAAAAACGAGGCAAAATTCCAATTTTTGTAAATATTTTAATAAAGTCTTTCTACTATAATAAGAGTTATTTTTTTAATTTACATAATACTTTCTTAATTAAAATGTTTTCGTTACGTTACGAATACCTTAAAGCGTCTTTATATATGTTTCGTAAAGTAAGTTAGCGTTAACGAAAACGTTTATAACGTTATATTGTTTAAACTTTAGGTTAAATCTAGTCGCGATAACGATTAACGTTCGAAATAAACTTTTAGTTAATATATATTTAATTTCGAAATCGAACATTTTTATTCAAGTAACTTAACGAATAACTATAATATCAGGCAAAAAGCCTAAGGAATTATTAATCTAAATTACCAGTACCTTAGCGATAATCTTTAATACTTATCGGATTCCATAAATATGGTTGCGGAATTTTCTTAGGATCTTAAAAATAGTTCGATATTCCAGTTTGCCAACGTCATAATTTAGCTTAACACCTTTCCAGGTACCATTTTTAAAACGCGCGGAATATTTCACCTTATTAATTAGTTAACCGAAAATACCTTTAAAGCCTTTTTTGCTTGCGTTTATTCTTATAATAATTTTTCCGGCATTAAGGCTGTAATCCAAGGTAATCAAAATCGGGGCAATCGTAATCGTTTTTTTAACGCTTTCTATTATTCGATCCTAATTAAAACCTTAAATAAAAGGTTAATTCCTCCGGAATAGACGTATAAAAAGCTTTATTTTAATAGCAAAATACGTAATAAATATTCGGTAATAAATAATAATACCTAAAAAAGCTTTAACCCCCGAAATGTTTTTATATAACTAAATCTTTAAAATCTTTTTTACTTTAGCTGTATCTAGTCGACGCCCATTCGTTGTGCAAACAAATCCGACTATAACGGCTATTTCCTAATACTACTGAAACTTTTTTATATTAATCGTTATACCAGCGAATTCGCAGTTAAGAAAGATCTTGTTTATTTTGACAATATACTCATTAACAAATCGCCGAATTCCTGGAAAAGCTTCCTCGTTGTTGTACCTTATTTTCGGGCCTTTGACATTAACGTTATCGAAGAATGGCCGGGCTATATTAAGTATCAAATCGTCTAAAATCCTTCCCACTATACGGTAAAAATAAGCTACAAATTTGGTAAACCTTTAAGGTATACTGGTATACCTTAAAAATCCTAACGGTATCGCGAAAATAATAAACTCTTTGCTAGCTGGAATTAAGGTAATCTGATCGTAGCCTAAGAAAAAGCTTATTAAGGTAATTAAGGAATATATAGCAAAATCCGCAGAAAATTTGTTGCAATTATTTAGTATAAAGGCATTTCGCAAAATAATAGCATTTAGTTTGGCTGCAAAGTTAATCAGTCGGAAACCACTATTCTTTTTTTCAAACTAAAAACTACATATTTTTATTTGCAGCATAAGATTATTTAAGGATACTTCGTTAAATACGTATTCGTAATATTTCGATTAGCTTATTTTTTATGCTCGCTGGCACTCTTATACCTTTAGTTTGCCATACCTTATAAAAAATCGTTCGAATTTTATAATCTAGTACACTACTTAATTTAATTCTGCTATACTTTTTCTAATCCTAGGTTAAAGCAGATTCTTTGCGAAAAAGCATTTTTTTTAAAAAGGCCTTTTTTTATACGGGTAAACTTGTTTTCTAACTAATCAAGAATTTCTTCGGCCCGTTTCTTAGTAAATCGGGTCCTTCGGGGTATAGTAAAAATCTAGAAAACAAAGCAGTTAAAGGTATGCCAGGCTTATCGGGCTTTTTTTTATCCTAATTAATAACTTGCTAAACCTTTTTGAACTCCTTGGTTTTCTAATTCGAATTTCCAGAAGGTACGGATTTATCAAAGAGTACATCGTCGACGGGGACCATTTACTTCTACTTAAGTTTGTATATCGTATTGATTTAAACGGTTCGCTTATTGTTAATTTTCTGCTACATTTTTTCTTATAGAATTCTATATAAAACGTATATAAGTTTTTATCGCTAAACTAGCCTAAAATTTTATTTCCGGTTTCCAATTTATTACTAATAATTTCTAAATAATTTTCGAATTTTAATCGGTAACGTACCACACAAGCTCGTCGGACACTTCTTGGCACCTTCCAACAATCAACCCAAATAACTCAACTACAACACACCAAATCAAGCCCAATCAAGCGAATACTTCTTTGCTAACTGTATCTACAGCTTCTTTCCAAGTATGCACATTATATCAAGGCCTATTGCGGACGCCAGATTGCTATTCCTTCTTCCTAAGCCGACCGTAACCGATTAACTTTAGCAGTTATTAGCAGCAATTTTTTGCCACAACCTTTCTACTGGCTAAAAGAACTTGTCCATCTTATATAGCAAGTATTCATCTTTCTAGAAAACGTTTATTTTAATCATTTACTTCCGTAGGGTTCGAGTTGTTGCGAAATCAAGTCCGATACGCCCTGCCATACGCCCTGCCACACGCCCCGCCACACGCCCCGCTACACACCGACGCGCCCTGCGAGACGCCCTGCAACGGACATTCCAACATGCCTGCTAACACGTTTCCCGACGTATATATCCAACGTATTAAAGCCGGACAAGAAATGCTCGTATATATGGGTTAAGGGTGAGGTCGAGAATAGTTATCTAATCGGTCGGCTTTGGATTCTGCGAAATGGGGATAATATTGGCTTGAACGGGTTGGGGTTAGTCGGTCGCATATAGGTTTGCAGGAAGGAATGGCAATATGACGTCCGCAATAAGCCTTGATATAATACGTGCACTTGTTGAGAAGCTGTAAATACAGTTAGCAAAGAAGTATGCAATTAATTGGAATTGATTTGATGTGTTGGGGTTGAGTTATTTGAGTTGATTGTTAGAAGGTGCCAAAATGTGTCCGACGAGCTTGTGTGGGACGTAATAGGTATTACTAATCGAAAAAACATAAGGGCCTATAACGTACTTGTCAGATATAGGGGACATCAAATGTGTTGTATTAATTAGCTAGTTGCGTGCACTTTCGCAACGCGTACTGATCTTTGAAGTAATTTAGCCACGGAACATATATGTTCCGATCAAACGGAATCTTATCGTATATGGGTACTAGCGCACCCCCTGCTAGCTGACATACTCCCTTAACGCCTCGACGTAGTTACAGCGTTAACCGTTACGCTTCATCATTTTTTAAAGCCGCAGCGTTCCATTTTACCTTTCTTCCAGCGATTAGATCCTTTTGATTAGCTAATTTTTCCTTTAAAATTATTCGTAGGGTGTTTTTCCGCCGATCGAAAGCTTCCGTAATATCTATTAATCCTAACTGCTTTTTAAAGTGCTTAAAAAGTTTTCGTAATAGGGCCTTTGTTAATCTATCAGCCAATATGTCGCCCGTAAGCGTATAGTTCATTTTAATTATGTTTCTTTTTGCGGCTTTTTGCAACCAGTAATTATATATATCTATATGCCGTAGTTTCGTTTATAATAAAGCGATGTCGGCGTTGATAAGCCGAATAATCTGTCGATTGTCGCATTATATATTTAACGGTCCAGCATCCAGGGTAACTTTTAGTTTTTCGATCAGTCGAAAGCTGAATAAGGTTTTTTTTTGCAGCTTGCGTAAAAAATAATAATTCTGCTTTTATTATAAAAGTAGTTACTATGTTTTGCTTGTTCGCCTGTTATTTTATTACTTTTTCGAATAACCTTATAATATAAGCTTAGGAGCTTTTGCGATCGATCATGTTATCCGCGAAGAAAGCGTCGCTTTAAGTATTTAACGAATCCTTACCCCCGAATTGCAGCGTTAATGTTTTGGTCCTGATTAGGCATAATATAATCCGATCGGTAGTTTTGTAATGCGCGTCGTTAAGGTTTAGGTTAAATCGGGCAAATTAGGATACCGTAAAGTTTATATCGGGCTGCGTATTAATTGTTACGTATAGGATGGAACCGATTTTGTCTTGGTATTTATTGATAAATCCTGGATAGGCTAAATTAAAATTCGATAGTAATTCGACGTTCGTTATTAGCGTATTTAGGAAGTTATTTAAATCTTTTTTGGGATTAGATTAGCTAGCTTATTTATAAAGATAAATTAGCAAAACTAAATTTTCTTTTTAGCTTTATTTTTGATTATTTCGATCCTTAGGAATTATTGTAGGTTTTCGCCCCCTGTAAGGGTATATCGTTTTTTTATCTGCTGAATTACCTAATCGACGAGGTCTTGATTTTTCTTGCGGTACGCCGTAACGATATCGTTTATAAAGAAAAAGATAAGTACCCTTTAACGAATGAAATAATAGAGTTTATAAGGAACGGGGTTAAGTTCCAAATTTTTAAACGTTTTAGTAAATTCCTTTTACCAAAGTAAAAATGATTCCTTTAATTTATATAGTGCCTTCTTGATTAGAAGAATTTTGCTACGATACGGGTATTTTGGAGGTATTTTTATATACATTTTATAGGGTAGGTTGGTGTTAACAAAAGCGTTTACCGCGTTATACTGCTTAAGTTTTAGGTCGAATTTAACCGCGATAGCGATTAACGTTTAAACAACTTTTTAATTAAAATAGATGCATATATATTATTATATGTGTTTTTAAGTTATTAATAGCCACGTACAATTAAACGTACTTTGTATTTTTACAACTAGTTATGTTTATCGAACTTAATAATATATATCTATAGGCATTTTTAGACCTGTTTCTTTTTAGTAAAAAACTGATTAATAACTGTTACGAATCAAAACCTGCTCTCTCTATCTGGGCAAGGACACTCTACGGTTAAACTTCGGGTACAGGTATCTTGGCCTTTCAATGTAATCTGGAGGATCTGATAGATCTGAACTAGATTACACAGATCCAGCAGATCTACGACACACCCATAAAAAATCAAAGGATATATAATGGATGGGTTTCTCCTATAAATAGCACCCACTTAATTTCGCTCCTTAGCTACCAATCTAAGTCTTCAATCAAAAGCAACGTTCTTCGATCAAGGGAAAAGTCCGCAAATCTCTTTAACGAATAAATTACTAAATCATTCTTCGCCCTATTATTACCTACAAATCAAAAACCCATTTCGGATACTATTTACACTTTCAAGTAGTTATATAACAGGTTCGTTACATTTTAATTGCTCCTTAATCAATAGCCGACGAATGGCTCAAGGCCCAGTTAGGCACAAACTCTTCTAAGTCAAATAAAAACGACATACCCGATCGCCGTCACCAGCTGGTAAAAAATCAATATCTGGATTAAAACATCCCACCGCTTATTAAAAAAGTCCTTTCTTTAATTAATAACATGGTCCCCCCTACTACTCGGTCTCAAAAAGAACTTTCTTCTTCTCAATAACAACCCTCTCCGGCTCCCAGAGAAGCTATTAAGGTCCAGGAAAACGAACCGAAAAAAAAAAGAAAAAAAAAAGAATCCGACAGCCCGAAAAGCAAGGAAAAAAAAAACTTACGATTAACGACAAACTGCGCACTTTAAGAACTAAACTTCAGGCGGTAAAAAAAAAAAAAAAAAAAAAAAAAAAGCTAAATTCGCTCGACAGCAAAAATCTTCGACATTACCTTTATTCGGCGCGAATTAATCCCGCGAAAACACTATTCCACCCCCTACTTATCATAAAATGCCAAAGGTCAAAGGCTATAAGCCAACTCCCCCAAAACCCTACGACGGCACCACAGATATAAAAGGATTCTTAGTTGAGGCCAAACTTTACCTTAAGTTTTTCGAAAGCTCCTTAAAAAAGAACTATCAAAAGGTATTAACTATCTTCCAGCTGCTTGCAGAAAAGATTTTTTATGGTTCTAGTTAATTATAAAAGATTACCTCGAAAATTACCCTAACGAATTATCCGATTTTACTAATTACATCTTCAGTAACTACGAACATTTAGAAAAACGAATACGAACTTTGTTTAAAAACTCAAACAAACAGTAAAATACGGTTAAAAAGCTAAACCTTTTCCAGTAAACAAAATCAACGGCTAAATATACGACAGAATTCAATCGCCTTGCAGTAACTTTCCACTTACCGAAAAATACCTTATTTTACCCCTACTACAATGGCCTAAAGTCATAGGTCAAAAACGAAATATACAAAGTACCCAAAATAAAGCCTTTCCAGGATTACATTAACAAGGCCATTATCGCCGACAGACATATCTTTAATAAGTACCTAAAGAAAAAAGGGCTTAATAGAAAAAAGGACGATCGAAGTTTTAACAGCAAGTTTTAAGAAAGTAAAAATAAAGATAAAACTCCCCCAAAAATAAATACTATTTTAGGAGAATCTAAAAAAGATAAATCGAATGTTAAATATTTTAACTATAGCAAAAAAAGTTATTATAAGAACGAATGTCGTTTTCTAACTAAAAAGAACTTTACGAAGGAAAGGACTTTTTTTAAAAAAAAGGCCCGAACGGCCGAATAAAAAATAAACAGCAAAAGTGAGAAAAAGAAGAAAATTAATTTTACCTTTTTCCAGCAGGAATATACCATTGCGACGATCCATTATAAACCAAACGGCGATCCAAAATATAAACGTTACCCGATTTCCTAAAATTAAACAGCCAAAGCTTGCAAGTATCATCCCGGATAACTAGCCTTTAGGTTAACAATAAGGCTAAAATGCAAATGTTATTTAAATATGCAAAAATGCGAAATATATCACGAATATGGCTAGATGCGCTCAAAACTTAATAATTACGGGTAGAAAACCCTTAAATCTAGCGAACCTCTAAAACGGGCGGTATACCTTAAAACAGAAGCTCTTAAACAGGATTTTATTAATAGGCACGGACTTTTTTATTTTTTAGCTTGGAACGATAACGATTATCTAATTTACCTTCGAACAAAGGAAAATAACGATTATTAGCCCGGTTGGAACAAAAAAACCTTTATAAAGCTTAATAACGACTATAAATATATCGAAATTCTCCGATAGCCCGAATACTTTTAATCTTATTATCTATACCCCGATTCGGATTAAAGCCGAAAAGTTATTACTTAAAGTTACTTATATTATACCCTTATATTATGCTTAATACATAAACCTTTGAATATAAAAGCAAGCCCTGCAAATATCTTAACTTCGAATCGGAAGCCTTTTTAAACGTTAAAGATAAAAATTATTAAAGTAAAATACTAAATTGGCCAACGAAAATAATATACTTATATAGATGATAAATATACCAAATATGCAGTTAAGAAAACCCGCAAATAAAAACGCCTTTTAGCAAACAAAATTACCAAGTTAGAAAAAGGCAAAAACTTTCGAAATTAAGGCATCGAAAGATTATAAAAGCTAAAATCTTATGCGAAACGAAAAAAAGGCTTTCGAAGCTAAATCGAGATTCCTATTCAGTACTAAAGCCAAACTTTTAAAGCTATAATTAATTCTGGAACAAAAGGAAATTTTATTTCGCCAGCCGTAGCTGAAAAAATATTACATTCCTTAAAGGTATAAATTAAAGTCCTATAAATTACGGATAATTAATGGAAAATTTTTCCAGTACGATAACGGACGAATTCTTAAAGAAATTAAAAAATTCCCAATATAAATTTAAAGGCACTAAAAGTATCTTACGTTGGATATCGCCGACATTTCAGGTTATAATATTATCCTAAAAATACCGTAACTTAATTCCAGCAACTCGTAATTTAACTAGAAAATTCACCAGCTTTTTTGGAATTACGAATTAACTTTTGTTAAAAAAAGATCCAAAAACGTCTACTACATTATCCGAAAAGCCAAGATATTAAACTTTGCCAATATAATACCTGTAAAATATTAACGTTTCGAACGACTTTTCAAAAATAAAAAAAACTATAAATTACCTCCATACGGATAATAAAACCATCGTGTACTTATTAAAAAAGGATATTATCCCAAGTTTTACAAAATTTACCACATAAATCCAAAAAAGGTAAAAGCTTTATGGAAAAACATCTAGTTAAACCTAAAAAGAAGTTATATTTAATTATCCGAATCTCTTATAGGATACCTTATACTTATAGTACTCAAAATCAAGAACGGCAAGCAAAAAACCGATTAAGATAAAAATCCGGTTTATCGACGCGTGGTCGACTATCGACAGTTAAACGATATTATTATTAAAAACGGATATCCTTTAACCTTAATAAACACCTTAAAGGAAAACGAAAATAAAGTTAAATAATTTATTATATCAAACCTTCGAAACGGTTATTATCGTATCAAAATAGCTAAAGGAAAAAAATAAAAAATTACCGTTCGAACGATATACGGGTATTACGATTACCGAATAATGCCTTTAGGACTTATTAACGTCCCCGCCAGTTTCCAACGCCTGATTATAACCATATTCAGGAAATTTCTAAACCAATATATCTTTGTATACCTCGACGATATATTTATTTACTCCGAAACGTTAAAAAAACATAGAAAGCATGTTTTCCGGGTTTTTAAAATTTTAGATAAAGCAAATATCCGAATTAACCTTGCCAAAAGTATATAGCATACGTAAAAGCTAAATTATCTAGGATTTACCTTTACCCAAGGTTAAATCTAAATCTAAGATTTTAAATTAAAAGTAATAAAAAACTGGCCTATGTTTAATAAGGCAACCGTTATAAATATCCGGCAGATTTTAAGATTTACGGGTTACGTATGTATTTTATTTAATGGATATAAAAGTATTATTAAATTATTAACGAAACTTACTATTAAGGAATATATCGGAAAAAAATTCGAACTTTTAAAAAAAGCTAAAGAAGCTTTTTAACTATTTAAAAACGAAATTACCAAAGCGCCAATAATAAAATTGCCCAGCGCCGACAGAAAATAACGCTTAAAGATAAATACCTTAAATTATGCCTTAAGCGTAATTTTGGAGAAACAAAAAGATAATGGAAAATAGTATTTAATAGCCTATTATTTTAAGGCTTTTCGAAACGCAAAATTTAAATACAAAATTTACGACAAAAAGCTGCTGGCAATTATTAACGCTTTTAAAAAATAGGAACTTTTCCTTAATCGAACCAAAAAATTTTTCGATATTTACTTAAATTATAAAAACCTTACCCGGTTTATAACGACTAAAAATTAAACAAACACCCCGAAACTTGGATAATTTCCTTATCGAAATACAATTTTCAAATTTACCATATTAAAAAAAAAAAATATCCAAGCAAACATCTGAAATCGCAAAAAAGATTACGATTTTAAGGTCTTAAAACGTCGAATGCAAGTGTTACAACAAATTAAGGACGGCAGTCTACGGTTATGTAAAATATTAAAACAACTAACTTCAAAACTTTTGACGAAATTCCGAAATTTCTATAATAGGAAAAAGCAAAAAAAGGTACAAGAATTAAATAAATAATATAAAAACTAGCTGTTATACCATGGCAAATTTATAGCCTTTAAAAATAATAAAAGCAATTCGTTAAAGAATTTTACGAAAATCCGTTACATCAATATTAAAATATTTTTAAAACTATTAAACGATTGCAAAAAAAAAAAAACAACTTTTTAAAACTTCGACGAATTGTTAAATAAGTAGTTAAAGATTACAACATTTTCAATAAGGCAAAAGCAACCCGACATAAGCTCTATAAACTTTTACAGCCTATAAATATTCCAGAAAAAGCTTAAAATATTATTAGTTAAGATTTTATTACCGATATACCCTTATTAAAAGATCCCGTTACTGGAATTTAATACGAGGGAATATAAATAACCGTTAACAAATTTACTAAATATAGGTATTTTTTACCTTTTTAAAAAAGTATAACGACAAAACAATTAATTTACGCCATTATTTAATACTACTTTAACAAACATAGAATACCAGAAAAAATTATCTTAAATAAAAATAAGCTTTTTAGATTAAAATTTAATACCAGCTTTTTTAAACAGATAAATGCCAAGCTCAAATTTTCTATAACATACTATCTATAGACAAATAAACAAACAAAACGTTTAAATCAAACATTAAAGCAATATTTAAAAAGTTACATTAATTACCAGCAAAATAACTGGGTTAAATATTTTCTATGGGCCCAAATAAGTTATAATACCTTTGTTAATGAAAATATAAGTATTTCTTTCTATACAACGGTATATAATTATTAAGTAAAAACGTAACGGCTAAAATAACCGTTAAACGAAGCTCTAAAATTAGCCGCGAAAACTTTTCGAACAAAAACGGTAGTAATTAAAATCCAAGTAGTACAGGTCCGTTTACAAAATAAGTTACGATTTTTCTAATAAAGGACAACCTAGTATTACAATAAAAAAATAAAAAAATTAATTCTTTCGAAAAGAAATAAAATTAACTTGCTACGCCAAAAACAAAACGTAATTTCGAACATTTCTTAAATTAAAACAAATAAACCCAGTAACAAACTCGATTTTAAAAAGCTTAATCCATTCAAGATCGATAAAGTTATTTCCAGAACTAATTACCGACTGTTATTATCTAAAACGATAGAAATATACCTTATTTTCCATATTTCTTTGCTTAAAGCAGTACCTAAAAACGCCCTGCTAAAAATTGAACTGGAAATCGAAAAAGACGACGACAGGTATGAAGTTAAACGAATATTGGATTCCAGGGTAATTAAAAATAATGTCCAATATTTGATTAAATAGAAAAATTACCCATACGAAAAAAACACTTGAAAACCCCTTAAGCACCTAACAAACGCGAAGGACCTGGTTAAGACGTTTTACCGCCAAAATCCTAACCGACCGTCTTTAACGCGGCCAAGGTTGCAAGGGATAACGGCCCAATACCCAAACTTACCCCCTCGGCATTCCAATCGAAAGAAAGCGATGCTTCCGTTATGGCATTAATCTCGGAAGTAAGCCGAATTTATTCTGCTTCCATACGACGTTATTCTTTTTCCGTTTTCTCTTTTTTTTCTAATTGATCTAATTTTAAACCTTTTTTTAACATTTCTAAAGCCTTTTTCTTAAAAAGATTTTGTTAAAGACGTAAGCGTTTTAATTTCCCAATAAATTTCTTCGTTTTTCTTTCTGCCGCCTCCTAAAAAGCTAAAAATTTATATTTAAGGTTTCGCTGCTTTTTTTCTAAACGCAACCGTGCTTTATTTACCTTTTTCAACGAGTTCATAATTAAAACGTTATAAAAAGAACGCTAGCGACGAATACAGCAGCTGCAAGTTAAGAATTCGACTGCGAAGGAACAGCCGGTTTTATTAAAACGAACGCAGTTGGAATATAAAAAGCTTTCCGTACCAAAGTTTTCAATTAAATCGGCACAGTTGTCCCTGGAATCTCGCTGACTTAGACGGGGATTTTTTTCTGTTTTTGCGCGTTATCTGGCACATTAAAAGATTAGCTGAAAAGGTATAAAAGTTGAACTCCGGAAAATTTCCTACCGTTTTATTTTTAGAACAAAGATCTTGAAAAAGAGGAAATATATGTTACGAATTAGGACCTATTTTCCCTGTCTGGGCAAGGACACCTTATGGTTAAACTTCGGGTATAGATGTTTTGGCTTTTAAATGTAATTTGGAAGATTTGATAGATCTGGACCAGATTACACAAATCCAGGAAATCCACGACATACCTATAAAAAACTAAAAGATATATAATGGATAGGCTTTTCCTGTAAATAGCACCTACTTAGTTTCGCTTCTTAGCTATCAATCTAAGTTTTTAATCAAAAGTAACGTTTTTCGATTAAAGAAAAAGTCCGCAAATTTCTTTAACGAACAAACTACTAAACTATTCTTCGCTCTATTGTTACCTGCAAATTAAGAACCCATTTCGGATACTGTTTACACTTCTAGGTGGTTATATGACAGGTTTGTTACAATAACTTCTTAAAATTACATCTTTTTATAATTTTATAAATGGGCCTTTTCGGCCTTAGAAAATAATTCCTTTAACGGGTATATATTTAGCTTTTTATAGTTTCACGGCGGTAGCGGCAATTCGCGCCTATGTATCCGGTTTCGCAATCTAGGGATTTTAGATATCTTTGTATTAAAGCTTTTCCAATTAAGGTAACGCGTATTTCGGGTAATTAATTTTCCTAAACTTCCGTAGTTTACCGGCCGATAATCGATCGTATTAATAGAGTAAATTAATCTTTTTGCGTTAAACGCGGCTTTTTATACTTTATAATTGTACCGATAATTATTCTTTCGACGCGGAACGTATGGAAAACTTACGTTTATAACCTGTAAGATACTTTCGTTTTTTACCGTTATTTTGAGTTAAATAAAACGATAAGAACTTAAGGTTATCTTTATAATTTCCGCTGGCATATTAATCGTAACAATTATTAAAGCAGATACTGGTAAAATTAATGGGCTAGTGACGGAAATAATTCGAACATAGCGGTCGTATAAGGGTAATTAGTTTTATGCGAACAGGCTTATTTTTTTTCTATTCCGTACGTTTCGTACGCTTATATTATTTCAAGCTATATTTTTGTTTAACCGGTAATTAAATTGTTCCGCTTAGGTTTTCATTTTTTTCTTATATTTATATATTTAGGTAGCCTAGCTTTTAATTAGGTAATTTTACCTGCCGCAATAACTTCTGCAACTTTTTTTTATAACGTACAAAAGGTCGTTTTTAAAATTTTTAATATTACTTAAAAAGGTAACCTTTTCGTTAAACTGTATATTTCGAATAACGATAACTTTATTAATTAATAGGTTTTAAATCTCGTAGATATTCGTAAATCGGTAACCGATGAAAAGCCCAATCCATGCCTTAGAATTTAGCTTTTAAAATCTTTATTTTTTCTTTATAGCGGTAATTGTTATAGCATAGGCTATATAGCTATATATTCGCAGGTAAACCTGCTGAATTTTCCGATTAAGTATTGTAATGCCGTTCTTGTACGTTAGGTAAGTATAATAAATTTCGTATAGGCTTTGCTAAAAGAATACGTATTTAAAGAATACGGTTATACAGATATACTGCCGCGTTAAAAATGTATACGATTAAAAACCAAGGTAATTTAGCGCCATTTTATATTACGGTCGCTTTTTTCTTAATTATATCCCTTAAGCGCTTTGTATTTTCGTTTTGGGCCTAGGTATGCGATATTAAGGGCTTAAGTTTAATACTGAAAGAAGGCGATTGGAGCATATTTCGAAGCTGGTAATTTTTCAAAATTTCGTTATCGTATTTAAATATTTATAGAAAAATCTTATCCTGGTTTTTTAAAATTCTTATGAAGTATCAAAACGTTATAATTAATATATTTTGCTTTCGATTCTTAAGATAGATATCCCAAATAAAGCCTAAGTACCTATCGGTCGCAAATATAACGTATCTATATCCTTTAAGGTCTTTTTCGAAATTTGTGAAATCGATGGCAATTCGCTGTTTTGATCGGAAAGTTCCCTCCTTCGGCTTACAGCGTATTTGCCTTTTGGCTTTCGCCTTATTATATATTTGGCATTCGACTGTCGTAAAATTCTTTAAGCGGACCCCCTTATATAAATTTATAACTGGGCGATTATTTCGGGCTTTAAATATTTTAATCTTAGGTGCCATATCGTACCGTTACCGATTCGTAATGGTTTCGTTATATATAAGTTAACGTTTCGTCTATAAAATGCGAAGATTGTATAAATAACTATTACGTTAATATTTTTAATAACGAACTAATTAAACTTATTTGTTAACGTAACAATTACCTGATTATATTTATTTTGAATAAAATTATTAGTTCCCCGGTTATCCCATTAATATCCCTTTTTTCGGAGCTGCCGGAAAAATATTAGGTTGTATGCGAAATTTTCGCAATGGGCTACGTTATACAGACGTAACGCTTTAGGGCCTTTAAGGCTTTGAAATAATATATTTACTTTTTCGTATCCTTTAACCGGGACGAAATTATTCCCGGCGTACATACCGTCGCCTTGGATCGTTATTTTATAGTTTAGGAACTTATTAATTAAGTTAAAGATATATATCGTAAATCCTAAGTCCAAAATAGCCGAATTTTTTAAGAGGTAAAACGTAACGTTTATCGTACTACGTTAATCCAAAATTAAGAAGTACGCTAAAATTCGTTTTATTTTCTTTAAGAGTTAATCTGTTTTTTAAATTGTTAATTTCTTTATAGTTTTCGACAAACGATCGATCTTTTTTTTTAGAATTAATTGGAAATAATTCGGTCCTGGACCAATATTAAAATTCTCCTATTTACCTTAAATTTTGTTGGAGTTTTGTTAGAGAACGCGTAATAGCATTAAGGTAACATATGCCTAGGATTTAGGTACGCTTTGTATCGAATCCTTTATACGTTTAAATTTTAGCCCTTCCGTTTGTTCTTATTATTGTTTCGGCCCGCTTGGGATCTTTCACGATTACTTCGTTTCGGCCTTTTCTCAAAGGTCCTATTACGTAGTTAATTATTAATATCCTTGGTTTTTTTCTGATTAAGATCGTCTTGATTAAAAAAGGTTATTAAGGTTTTATAGAAGGTCGAAAACGTTATCTTAATGTTTTTTATTAACTGTTATAGATTAGTTATAGTTTAGTGGTTTAAAAAATTAACCTTAACTTCCAGGTAGTTAATCGTTTTTTTATCGATATTATCCCGCTTAAAAAGCATGAAAAAATTCGACTAACTGGGTATAATCGGTATTACTGCTGTATATAAATAATTCGTCCAGATAACTGGCATGGTTATTTTGGAAACCCCGTAGCGTTAGCCTCAGGTCATAATTTTCTGCTATTTCTTTATTTATTCGTTAAATCTTTTAGCGGCTTTCGAGGCCTGCTTTAATCGTTTTTCGTATTTATGTTTAATATTTATAAGCAATCCATTGTCGTAAACCTTTCCTAATTATTCTAATTTAGCGTACTAGCCCTTAAGATCGTTATTTGGGCTTAAGTAGGTTTGCTTGATCGATAGGGAAACGCTGTTAAAAATCTATTTCATAAGCTTGTTGGAATTTTTTCGAAAGGTTTTATATTTTCGGTTTAAATAGATGTAGGTTGCAAAGTTCTAATTATAGGCTTGTTTGTCTTTAGTCGTTATCTTAAGAGCATTTGCCGGATGGCTCGTGTAATCGATTTCTTCGACTTGTAGGGTTCCTTCGGAAGAAGTACTAGCTGCCCGCGTCGTCTGGCGAATTCGTCTCTTTGGATAGGAGGCAATGAGGGATGCTGTAGGTTTAACAGGTTATGGAACATTCTGATTAGGATCAATATAGTTCCATTGGTTATACCCCTTAGCTTTAGTTTTAAATTCGTCCTTTAATTTGTCCTAGTTCTTAGGACCGGTATAAATAATTGCGGACGTCGTCGGTACGGTCGCTATTGTAATTAATAAGTATACAGATAATTGTTACTGATGTACAGCCTATATTGTTTCAGCAACAGCTAATCAATTGATAGATAACCCGAATTAAGCGAATGAAACTTTAATTGTCAGATATAAAGGACATCAAATATGTTGTATTAATTGGCTAGTTGCGTGCATTCTCGCAACGCGTACTGATCTTTGAAGTAATTTAGCCACGGAACATATATGTTCCGATCAGAGGGAATCTTATTACAATGGGTGCTAGCGCACCCCCTGCTAGCTGACAGTACTTATTTATCTTTTTGCTTATAGGCCTGCTTTCGCTAGTAAAGCGGCTTATTGTTTTACTAGCTGTTTTTTTTTTTCAGATTCTTTATTAATACGGATATTGGGCATAATCTTTCCAGTAGGAACTAAAGAGATAATAATCTTTAACGAGCTAAACTCCAGGGTTCCTTCTATTATATCCGGGTCTATATTAAACGTTATTTACGATTTAGTCATAAAGTTAAGTTCTACTATTAATCACTACGCAGCGTAATAGTGGTTAACAGCAAACAAAAAAAATAGTAATTAATCGGCTAGTCAGCCAGATAAGCGCTTCGATTATGCCCTCAAACGAAGTTCTTTTTTAAGAATTAAAGCCTATAAAAGATACGTGGATCTATCGCATAACCAATCCATATCGCTTAACATACGACGTAATTATAACGTTAAATTTGGCTTTAATGTCGATAACTTTACTAATTAGGTCCTCGCCTTTTCCGTGGCCTACTTTAACTGCCAGTCTAAATAAGGAGGTAATATATTTAACTGGACTGCATTGCTGGACCGACAGAACTTTAGCTTCTTTCTAGCTTTCTACCTTATAATTGATATCTATGATAAGGATTTTAAAAAGTTTTCTTATTTCTGGGGTTTCTGATCCTCGCACTTCAACTTCGGTTATCTTAATTATCTTCTTATTTCTACCGCCAAATACTTTCAAAGTCTTAGCAGCCATGAAATTCTTAAAAACCGCTCCGAAATTTCGGCAAACCTCTATTAATTCAGACCAAGTAATTTCAAACTTCTTCTTGGAGTTTTTCCGGATTTTCTTCTCCCAGAATTTAACTACATGCTTATTAATCAGGCCTCTATAATTAAGGGTGTTATTCGTTCGAGTTGTATTGTTTATTTTCAGGGTATTAACTTTTATCTAAAAAGTATTATTTATTTAGGCGCCAACTTCCATATTATGGAACGAAAGTCCTTTATATATTAGGTCATCGTCGTCAGTCTCGTATTCGGTTTTATTCTTTTTCGTACCTTCAAATTCGTTTTCTTTATCTTTGGATTGTTTAGCCATTATAACGCTAGTAAACACCGTTGGCTGATCAGAGTCGTCGATCTCCAAAGCTCGGATTTCCTCTAGATGCCGAGTACTTTTGCTTTTTACAGAGTTACTCCATAGCTATTTACGTAACGGTACCTTTTTATAAACCGGTTTTCCTTTATAATTAACGAAATGGGTTATATTAATCTCGGTTACCCTGCTTTAATCAGTATCATGTTCTTGTCGATTCGGCTTCAGGATCGTAATAAGCTTCTAGGATTCAGCTGGATTATTAGTATCCGGGTTAAAGCTAGTTAAATAATTGTTTAGGACCCGAAAAATGTCGTCTCGCCGATTAAAATACCGCATTTTTTCCTTAAATCGAGCAGGAAATGTCGGTAAATTATGGATCTATTTTGAAATTTTCTTCCAAATTGGAATCTGCTGCTTAATCGTTTAACTTTTCAGAACTCTTCAGAACTGAATTTTGTCTAATATAGCTTTATCTTCTAAAGTTTTAAGGAAAATAGTATAACTATCATCGTCGAATGAAACTAATCTTATATTTTTCATGTTAATAAACAAACGGCACTTGTGCATATTATGTTCTGGTTTCAGACAGAACTAACAGATACCTTTATTAAGGTTGCTAAAACGTCTATTACGTCCTTAATAGCCGCTCCGATAACTTCTTCGATTTCGGTAACCACCTCGTCTACGGTAAAAACCTAATCGATTAAATTTATCTGGCTGGAAACTAATTTTATTAACCGAAAAATCAACACCATAATTATATGCTCAAGGTACTTTCTATCCTAGCGGAACATAATATTGTAATATACAGGCTGCTTTCCGGTTGCGCATTTTTTTTTTTTTTTAAAAAAAAAAAAATCCTAAGGTTTTAAATTTGTCGTACTTATGCGATCTTTAAGTTCTACAACGCATTCGTAATTTTCGATACCTGATCAATACGGTTTAATGCTTTTTACCGCGGTTAAAAGCTTCCTTAACGTTATTACTTAAACTACTAAATCGGGTAAAACCGCTTTTTTTCTTTTTAATTAATATCGAAATGAAAACCTCCTTGTTATTGCCTACGTCCTTTATATTTAAAGAATATAACCTTATTTAAGGCCCAATTTTTAACGAATATCGAAATATTATCGTAATTAATCGCATACAAGTTTCTAGCTTTATGGATGAATTACTAAAAAATCTCTTCGAAGCAGCTAATAGATAACCCTTTTAATAAACTTTTAATATATTCGTCCTTAATAACTGTTGTGCCTTTTTGCTTAACCTTTTCCAGGATATTTTTCACCTTAACAGCATGCTCCAGACAGTACTTATAAACATGATCAGAGATACCGCATTAAGCTTACTTCGTTAAAGTTCTAAATCTATACTTGGCAATCCGGATCTACTTTAAGTCCTATAGCTTAAAGGTTTGCAAGATAAGCTTAAACGCTTTATCCTATTAAGTTTCTCCATTAAGTACAGCTTTAACCCGGTCTTTTATAAAGGGGCTGTCGGTCGAGTAAGGTAACTCGGCGATTATCTCAAATTTTTTAAGCTTATATTTCGTAAACAATCTATTAACCCCTTTAAGCCAGTCGGTAGCTCCAATTTCTAAAAAACGAAAGTCCGGAAAGGCCGATAAGTCTATTAAAAACTATAAAAAACGAAATTTTATTTATAATATCGGCAAGAAAACCGTACTTAAACTGATTAGTAAGTCGAAAAGATGTAACGTCCGGTGTAAATACTGCAAGTCCTATAAATAACTTTAAAAACTCCTAGGTTAATAGGATTTTTCGTCCTTTCGGTATATTAATAACGATTCTAAAAGGTACTTAAGCGATCGTATCCTTAATAGGCTTTAAAGATCTAATCGAATTATTTTCGGATTCAGCTTTACTGATTTCACTTTCGTAAAAATTCTTTGTTAATCAGTACTGGACGGTTATATCTAAAGCAAGACTTTAATCTTTCCTTTAATCTTTCGTAAGGATAGGAAAATTCGGTGCTGGTAATAATCCGTATTATATCTCAACCTAAATAACAATTTCAGAAAACTTCGATAGGTTCTTAAAAAACCTACTAAAACTTATTTCAAATAAATTAAAGCTATTAATCTTGAAATTATTTAAGTTCTAAAGTGCTATTTTAAAGGGAATATGTTTAGGCATAAAATAGATAACTGTTCGCGATAATTATTTTAAGTATATTTTCCTTTTTTTCTCGGACCTAAAAAATAAACAACTTTCTTCTTTTATTATTCGTTTAAATAATCTTATCCTAATAATTGCTACGTTAATAGTTATCTAACCGCATTTTTTCCAACTTGCTAATTAATACCTTTACTGCTAACCTAAGTGCTATAATACTTAAACTAAACAAAAAAAAAAAATCTCAAATAATACCACTTAATAATAATCAAACATAATACTGCTCGATCAGCGCCAGGAAGGTCTGAAATATGTCTTATAGCATCTTTCTTTTAATTTCTACATCTTATTAAAAGACGTTATTCCCTTTTCGAATTTTTTCTTTTGCATACAAAATATGTGGTTTTATAACCTTATTCTTTTTTCGGTCTATATTCGCTATTCTATCTATATCGTCAATTTTGTCGTCGCTCTACTTATTTTAATCAGTCCAAATCCTAATAACTACGTCGCCAGCGACGTAATCTTAACCTTTTCAACCTTTATTAATCAAATCTCATATTTTATCTTGCTACGTAATTTTTTTATTAATACGTATGTTATCCTAAATTGCGCAATCAGTTTAAAACTTGGATAATTAATTTATGTTCTGAAACCCGTTACCGTACGAGTTTGTATTTTTTCGCCATCTTCCGAATAAGGCTATTTTCGTAATAAGGCCTTAATTTAACAGCTTTTTTATTAATCGTGCTAAGGGTCGCGTCGTTGTTATAATCGCGGTCGTTAATTATATGCCGTTTAAGTCATCGTAATCGTAGCTATAGTCGTAGTCGAATCGTAATGCTTTTAATCAAAACTTCGTCTCTTCCGTTCCTTTCGACTGTTAATCGGAAAATCGAGATCTGTCAGCAGGTAACAAAAGCTAATATCCCCTCCTTAGCAGCTATATAAGTTAGGACGGGGAAACTTAGCTCCGATTAAAGCATTTTAGAAATGGTAACATAATTGAAGAGCCGAATAAAGCGGTAATAAAGGCAAACGCAAACTGTATTCTTAGTGTTGAACCAGACTCTAGAATAATGATGTATAAACGATAATGAACAGTCCTTCCGGGGTTGCGCCCAGCGAAAAGTGCTCCTAGAAATACACTTATAAGGATGACTAAGTGATCAGCCAAGCCATGTACGTGGCCCGGCACCCTGCATTATTTTAATAGATCGGCTTTTTCGTCGGTTACCGCTTTACGAATATTTACGAAATCTAGACCCGTTAATTAATAAAATTATTATTATTTAAAACGTATAATTTAAATAAAAGCTATCTTGTTAAGTAATTTCAAGGGTTTAAAGAACAAGTTGTTATACGTTATTGAAAGAAAAAGGTACAAAAGCTATTACGATAAGTTAAACAACTTAATCAAACTTATAACGACTCAAATATATACGTCTAAGAGAAAATAAAAACCTAAGCGAAATAATTTAAATACGGGCTGGATAGAAAAGATAGTTCTAAAGTACTATAAGTATTAAAAGCGTCCGGATTAGAAAAAACAAGCTTATTCACATAAAACTAATTACCTTTATACGACCGTTATGTTCGAACTATTTCCGTCCCGTGAACTATCACTGCCGCTAGCGTTTACTTTAATAACCTTTACGGTTATTGCGCCGGCGGAATAAATAGAAACGGCCTTAGGCTTTTATCGCATTATTTAACTCAGAATAACGATAAAAAACGAAAACGTTTTACGGGTTATAAACGTAAGCTTCTCGTATATTTGTACTATAAAGGTATTATTTGAAAGGATTATAAAGTATAGGAAACCGCATTTAATACCGGACGCTGAGCCACCTTTATAAATACGTACGATAACCGGCCGGTAAATTACGAAAATTTAAGGAAAATAATAATCTGAAATACGGGTTACTTAAATCGGAAAAGCTTCGATACTTTATTATACAAAAAGATAGTTAGGTTCCAAAACCGAGTACATAAGAATAACTTACCGCTACCGCCGCGAAACTATAAAAAGCTAAATATATACCCGTTAAAGAAATTATTTCGTAAAACTGAAAAGGCTTATTTATAAAGTTACAAAAAAAAAAGTAATCCTAGAAATTCGTTAATTAATTTCTGTTAAAACGAAACAAGTTCTAAAGTCTATATAAATATATATTTAAAAGTTCGACAAATATAGTTATATGCAAAAATGCAAAATACGTTGAGTCGTACTGGGAGATTAATAGCTTAAAAACGCTTATAGTAATATATACGTGTTTATTATAACTGGAAAATCTCGTAAAACGTTAATTGTTATTACGGCTATATTTAACCTAGAGCTCAAATAATATAACGAGGTAAACGTTTTTATTATCGCAAATTTATCTGATAAAATATACATAAAAACACCTTTAAAATATACGTATTACAATTAAACTCTTTTAATTAAGAAGGTATTATATAAATTAAGGGAGTTACTTTTGTTATTGTAGAAAAAACTTATTAGGATATTTAGAGAATTAAAACTTTGCCTCCTTTTTTTATAAAGCTTATTACTTTATTCGTTAAAATGTTCTTATTTATTTCTTTATAAATAATATCGTTACGGCGTACCGCAAAAAAGTTAAAACCTCGTCGATTAGGTAATTCAGTAAAGATAGAAACGGTATATTTTTACAGGGGGTAAGGATTTAGAATAGTTTTTCGGCATCGAAGTAAATAAAAACAAGTCTAAAAGAAAAATCTGTTTTTTAATCCGACTTTATAAGTAGGTTAGTTAACTTAATTTTAAAAGAAAATTTAAATAGCATTCTAGTTATATTAATAACGGGCGTCGGACTATTACCGAATTTGATTTACCTTCTCCAGGTTCCGTCAACAGATACCAAAAAAATAAACCCTAAAAAAATTTACGAAAAAAGATTTTAAACAAAAAAAATTTAAAAAATACAAAAATTTAAAAAAAAGATTTTAAATAAAATAAAATAAAATAAAATAAAATAAAATAAAATAAAATAAAATAAAATAAAATAAAATAAAATAAAATAAAATAAAATAAAATAAAATAAAATAAA
>QJNY01000717.1:0-32504 GCA_004155945.1 Monosporascus sp. mg162
GGTACTGGGTATAGTATCTATCGTGCAAATTACATCGTGTAATGATTTTCTGTGTATTTGGCTCAGCCTGGAAAATAAGGCTTGAACCCATTCGACCTTGCATTAAAAAAAGGTTGAAATAATTAAAAAGTTTTTAAAGTATATTTTAATAATAAAAAAGATATTAAGTTTTTCGAAACCCAGATTATATATCGTATTTACTTATTTCTTTCGTAAAATACAGCTTTACCCGTTAGATACAACGTTTAATATAAAGCGAATAAACCGACGGCGTAAAATTTTTATAAAGTTATCCGCCGTATATTTAACGTTAACGTATAGGTTAATTACGTTTATATCGGCAAAAGCTCGGAAAAATATCGGATAAAAATAAATGTTTCGCTTTAAAAGATTAAATATTTAAAGGTTTAAAGTATCTATCTTAAACTTTTTAATACGTCGCCCGTATTCGGCTAACCAAGAGAAAAAATATACTTCGGGGCTTATTATAAGCAATTTTAAGCCTCATATATTATTATTTTAGCTTATAAAGTTATGTTATTATCGTACTGGCGAAAAAGGGGTAAAAGGTTAAAATCTGCTTAAAAAGAAATTTTCAGCCATTTTTTCGAGCGCGTAATATTAATATCGCGTCAGCAGTTGTGGTGTTTGTTGGAAGAACGTTTGAAGGGAACAAACGGGTTTTGTTTGTGGCCCTAGGATTGCAAGGACAAAGGAGCTGAAGCCTATATGTGGCTGCTCCCCCACCTCAGTTGTAGGACAAATCAGATAGCAACCAAGAGTTCCCCCCCCCCAGTCTGGAGAATTGCAACACTTTGCCGACATACAGTATCGTCCTAATTAAAACTAAATGTATAACGTACTACACAAGCTCACCGCTCACACAAGCTCACCGCTCGTTTTCTGGCACCTCGCAAAAACTAATCCAAATAACTCAACCACAGCACATCAAATTGATTCCAATCAATCGTATTCTCTTTTGCTAACCGTATCTACAGCTTCTAAACAAGTGCACCCATTATACCAAAGCTTGTTGCGGATGTTATATTGCTATTCCCTCCTCCCAACCTATATGCGACCGATTATCTTCAGCAGCTGTTAACAACAATTCTTTACCACCACCTTTCCGCCGGCCCAAAGAACTCGTTTATTCTATATAGCAAGTATTCCTCTTCCTGGAAAACGTTTGTTTTAATCGTGTAATTGCGTAGGTATCGAGCTATTGCAGAATCAATTCCGACACGTCTTGCTATACTGTGACGGCTATGGGCTTAACCAACTATTAAACCTAAGTCGTATGGTTTATGTTAGCAGTAGTATCGTGGGAATCTGAGCAATGAAGCGATAGTTACATTTGGTAATAGCAGATATAAATCTGGGTAACCAATTGTTATTGCAAACTGGTATTATCTAAGCTATGGAAAATAACGAACGTATATATCTTAGTTTTAGCTTAATAGACTTAAACCGGCCTAAATCTGATTACATTAAGCAACCTTTTTTAAGTTTATTAAGCTCTTTTAAGTTATTATTCTAATTTAACCGGCTTAAAGCGCTGAACCTTTATTAACTTAATTAAACATATTAAATTGGTTTAAGCCAGTTACGTAATTTAAAGCACATATCGAAAATATGTCCTATAACTTCCGACCGTTTGTTAATCTAATTAAAGCCTTTGGCCATAACATAATTTCCCTTTTTTTAAGATCTTTACCTTTAAAGATTAATTTATTTATCGCATTTGTTTAGTAAGTAACTTCCTTTTTTTATATCACTTTTTTTATTATTTAACCGCTAGGTTAAATCGTATCGAAAAGCAGAAATTTCGCAAACGTAAAAACGCCTTAGCTTTGTCGAAACGAATTAATCGTTTTGGTTTCGATATGTTATCTTTTTTTTATTTCCGTTGCAAGTTTGAAAACAAAACTTGCAAAGCTTATTTTAGTTTGGGGAAATGCGCGCGTTGTACCTAATACGGTAATCCTTGCGACCTTTTTGGGCTTTCCGAATCGGAATATCAAAGATTAATAGATAAAAAGGATCGTTTGGATTTTTAGAACCGTTTCACTAAAGATAATTTACTTTCCGTCCAGGAACGTTTCAATAAGTATTAACGTCGTTTTATCGAATTGGAACAAAATTTTAGTAAATTATTTAGTCGTTTAGCCCGTTTCCAAAACCAGAAAAAGCTATTACAGAAACGTGGGATTAAAATGTTATGTAAGAGTATCGAAGGTACGGAGGTAATGGAAAAGTTCGAAGGTTTGAAGCGCGAGCAATAACGACTAAAAGCCGAGGTAGCATTAGCGTAAACTTCCATGCCTATTAACTGGCCTGGTATCGAAAGAGCCGACTTAGCGTTGTTGGATAACGTAGACTGGAGTACTTTTAACCCTAGCGCTTCCGGCGTTGCTGGTAAAAGTTTTTTAGGAAGCGCTGAGTAGTCGTAAGGTTTTTCGCGGGTTCCTAGGTATTTTCGGAATCTGGGTAATCTTTTCACTTAACTAGGTACTAAGTAAATCCCCTTTTTCTTTTGCGTATATCCAGTATTTTTTCTGCCTCGTAGATTGGTATATGTTTCCTAATATTTTCGTCCTATCCCGTATTAATTTTGATTGTATTTATTGCTAACTTTAATAGGGAAATATAAAAAACTGGATAAAACTTGACCTTCGGCGGTAGCTCCAATTTATAGTTGTTTTTTAAGATTTTGTTTTAGCGATTTTATATAGGCCGATATATTTGAAATCGAGTTTTTTGTTTGGCCTTTTAGTTTGGATGTTTTTAGTAATTAGGTAAACTATTTCTCTTTTCGAAAAGGTTAATCTTTTTAATCTTTTCTAGTTATAGTATTTACTTATTTGGTTACGTATGAAATTAAATTCTAATTTTATTTTTACGTATAACTGTTTTAGTTATTTTAACGTAAAATTTACTTTAACGTTAATTAATTTATCTTTATATGATTTTCGATAAACTTTAAGTATAAAACCAAAATTGGTAATTACTGACGTTATTTTGATGCTTTCATAACTAATTTTGTAAGCTAGCTATATAATTAGTAACTTTTCGACCTAATTGTTTTATTCGTAATTAATATAATATCGTAAATACATTTTTAACGTTTGGTTGGTTTTTTTTATTTATTTGTCTATTTGGAATTTAAACGCGTTAGATAATTTGTAATTTAATACAAGTTAGGTTAATAATTTTTACCAAAGTTTCGAAATAAAAGTAATACCTTTATCCGAAACAATTTCCGTTAAAAGTCCGTAAGTACTTGAAATATATTTAAGGAAAATATATGCAAGTTGCTTTATTTCGGAATTTTTATTATAAGGTAGGAAATAAAAATTTTTTATAAATCGATTAACGATAACGGAAAAACTATCGTAATATATTTTTATAGCTGGATATTTTAATAAAGGAAGTTTGGTAATAAAGTTAAATATAATCGAATTCTATAATCGTTTAATAACTAGTAAAGGTTATAGTTCTCCGTAAGATTTATGTTGTCGTACCTTTATTTTAGCGCAGATGTCGCATTGTCGTATTACTTTTTGTACTGTAGTTTTCATTTTAGGAAATTAATATGTCCGTTATAAACGTTTTAAGGTTTTATAGACCTTTCGGTATTTTTATACCGGGTGTTTATATATATTTCGTATTAGGTTTTTTTTATAAGTTTTCGGTTATTTATATTTTATTTATTTGGTATTTTATTAGTTAATTGGTATTATATTATTAAATACGTTAATATATATCAGTTGATATCGTTCGTATCGTAACAATTCGTCGCTATTTTAAGTTTTTTCGGGTGTAATATCCAAGATTATCCGCTATACCTTAACTTTAGGTTCTTTTAGGTTAGGTCGTTTGCTAAATGCGTTTGCTTTGCTATTTTTTATATTTTTCGATAAATAATAACGTCATCGAATTCAAAAAGGCTTTTGGTATAATGTAATTATTTTCTGATAAGTTTTCGTATCGTAAAAAAGTGGGTAATATTTTTATAATCCGTATATACCTTAATTTTGTACATGTTGGCTTAAGGTAATGTTTAAATTTTTTGAAAACGTTAACGATAGCTAGGAATTTTTTATTATAAATAGAGTTATTTAAGTTAGCTTTATATAACTTATAGGAATAAAACGTAATTGAGTAAAGTTTTCCTTAATCGTTTCGATGTTTAACTATAGCTTTTCAGATATAATCCGAAATATCGGTTTCTAATTCAGCTAGTTGTTTCAGGTCGTATATAATCAGTACTGGTTTATTAATAAAAACGTTCTTAATTTGTTAAAAAACTATTTTCTTTTTTGGAATTTATTTAAATGGTTTTTTTTTTTGTTAAGTTCCGTTAATAGTATAACTATTCTGCTGAAATTACGTATAAATCGTCGGTAATAATTAACGAATTTAAGAAAATATTTATATTTTTTAACGTTAATGGGCTATGCTTAGTCTTTTATTGTTATCAACTTCTTAAAGTTTATACGAATTCGTCCTAGCGTGATAATATTTTTTAAAAATTTAACTTTTTGTTTATGGAAATAATTTTTGTTAGTATTAACCAAAAGTTTGGCGTTTTATAGCGCTTATGAAACTTGATAAACGTATTTTTCGTACTTTTCTTCCGTTTCCGAATAAATAAAAAAGTTATTAAGGTAATAAATAACAAAACTATTTAAGTATTTTCTTATCATATAATTTATTATTCGTTAAAAGGTTGCTGGTACGTTAGTTAATCCCATAAGGGTAACTAGATAGTCGTATAAGCCGTATTTCATTCTAAAGGCTATTTTTCATTAGTATCCCTTTTGAATCCGAATTATGTTATAATTATCTCGAAAATCGATAACTATAAACAACTTTGCTTTATATAGGCGATTTTTTATTTCAGTAATTAATAATAACAGCGTTTTGTTTTTGACGGTAATATCGTTAAGTTGTCGATAATCTATTACTAATCGAAGCTTTGCTTTTTTTTCCGGTACGAAAAATATAAAGTATCCGGCTAATAATTTAAAACGTCGAATCCATCCTTTTCGAAACCTATCTTCGAAATAATCGCGTAGCGTATATAACTCCGCGTAATTTAGGTTGTAAATTGGATAAAAAGCTGTACTTTTGCTATTTTTAAGAATTATTTCGTAATTTTATTCGTAATATTTTGGTAATTTAGTATTAAGTTTTTTACAGAATAGCTTATCGTATTTATAATACTGTTAAAATACCTTAATTATTTATTTTAATAATTCTTCGAGCAGTTGTTTTAAGTTATTATTTATTCGCTTAAATTTTGCTTTAAGGTTAGTAATAATACGTCGTATTTTTCGATTATGCCTTTTCTTTTTAATATACCGTATTACTTTAAGTAAAAAGGTTTCTGCCGTTTTTTTATACCTGCATTCGTCTACCTTATCGATTAAATATTAAGATTTTTCGTCGTTTGGCTTAACGTGCCATACCACCGAACGGCGCACTTTTTGGCAGCTCGCAACAACAAATTCAAATAACTTAACAATAACATATCGCATTAATTCAAATCAATCGGATTCTTCTTCGTTAGATATATTTATAACTTCTTTATAAGTACGCGTATTATGTCCGGGCTTGCCGTAAACGCTATATTTTCGTTCCTTCGTTTTAACTCTTTTGCGACGACCCTTTCCAGCTGCTGTTAGCTGCATTTTTTTACCACCTTTTTTTTGGAGCCAGAAGAGCTTATCCCTTTTGTATAGTAAGTATTCCTCCTTCTTGAAAACGTTTATTTTTGGTCCTGCGACGATTGCTTAAGATATGATTCGTTTCGCGTAATTAGACCTTTTTTTCCCGGAAAAAAGCAGCTTTATGCAACAGCAATATGTAACCTTTTGTTATAAGATTAGCCGACTTAAGTATTTTTGTTGGCGAGCTACCCGATAATTTTTAATCTTTTTTTATAACTATCGTCCTAGTTTTGTTGCTTTACGGATATTTCTAAGGGTTTTCGCGGGGAGTAAAATGGAACCGGCGGAAGTTAGCGGGGAGACGGTCGGCGTAAGTATAACTGGAAGAACTTCTAATTCGAAAAGAACGTTATTAGGATCGAATAGAACAAAACCAGCTTTCGCGAATCCAGATTTGATATTATCGGACGTTATGGCAGCTTAAAACGCGTCGTAAAAGCCGGCGAGAAAATTTTCTTTAGCAATATGGGTATAATAACGTCTTATTAGATTTTCGATATACCGCAAATAAACGCGTTTCAGAACAGAAAGATAAAATACATCAAAAGGTTTAACCGATACGAAAAATGCGCAGGCATACAAAGTGTAATAATATTATTGTTGGCGTAATACTTTTCGAATTTTATCGAATAGTAGTTTTTATAGCCGTCGAGGATAAAAAGACATTTCGAACCTTTCATACGCGTCCGAATATATTTGTTAAAATGCTAGATTTATTCGAAACCCAATCTATTTGTTATCCGGCCAGTATTATTTAATGCGATCCTTTAATCGGCTGCTAGCGGTAGATTATTGCGGTACCAGAACCCAAAATAAACTTTCCCCGTTATGATAACAAATAGCGGTATAGCTTAACCTTAGAAATTAATAGCCTGGATAACTGTAACCTATTTTTTATTCCTTTATTACGCTTGTTTAGGTTTTTCACGTTTTTCGGCACTGGTAACTACTATGCCTGTTACTGTAAAAAGCCCTATTAAAAATTCAATCTCGTCGAAGTTGTAAATATCCTTTTCTATAATGCCGTACTTCGCGATTATAGCCCGAACAAGCTCGAACTATTTGCGAAATACTTCTGGATTTTCGGCTAAAACCCGTTAATAATCGATCTTCCGATTTAAACGTGTTTAAAAAAAATTTTGCCGCCTAACAAATCTCGACGCCCAGTTAACTTTAACGCGTTTTCCAACGCGTTAGGCTAGCAATATATTGGCCATATCTTCAATATACTAAAGCCGGACCAGAAACGCTCGCGTATTTAAGTCGAAAATACGTTCGATAATAGATTTCTTTTCGGTCGCCGTCAATTTGCTCGAATTAGGAGCAATATCGGTTTAGGCGTATCTACCATGATATCTGGCTCGCAAGGTTATTTAAAGAACTTTATATGTAAAACTAAGTTTCGCATAATTAAGTTTCGGATCTCCTTTTTTAGCCTAAACGGTTAGGTTTATTCTCGCTGTTTTTGTAAGGCGTTCCATTTTGTTGATGTTGAATACTGAAGAAATGAAGTTAAGCAATTGGAATGTGTAAAAAAATGCGCCGCTCGGTGGTGTGAGCCGTTCGGTAGTGTGGTACGTTATCGTTAGAAAATAAATCGTACTTTATTTCGTAAGCTTTTTAGTTAATAACCGGGTTATATTGTTTTAACCATAAGAAATCTAGGATTAAATCGAATCCTTTATAACGATAATATCGAAATTAAGAATTTACTTTTTTCTTTCGATAAAGGTTTTAAAATAATTAATTTTGTATCGGATTTATCCATCGTCGTAATTAAATGTTTAATCTTCGGCGTTTTCGACTTCGTAAAAATGTTCCTTATCTTTTTATAATAGCTGTAATTCGTTAATTATTTTTGGGGCGATGTAATTATTTTTTGTTATACCGTAATTTATAAATACGGTATATTGCTTATTTTTGATTCGTATTTATACCGTAATAAGTTTTTTTCGTACCGTTTGCATTACATTTAAAGCTTTCTTAAGGTATTATTGCCCACCTTTATTTCTGCCAGCTTAAGGCCCCATTATAAGTAGCTTATGTCTTTTAGGTTATATTCGAATTGCTAAATTCTTTTTCCAAGTTTCTTATTTTCGTTTTGGATTTTTTTTTTTTTTAACTGTTACTTTTATCGGCGTAGCGTTGCTATTAAGTATTCCATTTAATTCTGGAACGTTTTTTTAGTAATATATTCTGGCTTTAAGATTTTCCAGCTTTAATTTAAAAAGGAACGAATTTTTTTTTCTATATAGCTAATCGCTTTTTTAATTTCTCCGTAAAAATTAGTTAAATTCGTAAATCGGTAATTATTTTTAGACAACATTTTTCCATTATTTTTTGAATTAATTCTTTTTACGTTTAATAATTTCACTATTTGTAATAGCATTAAGGTTTATATATAAGATAATCTTTGCCTTTTGATTAGTTTTTAGTAACTGCTAATTTATCGATCTTTTTTATCGTTATCATTTCGCGTATATAACGGTATTACTTTTAATTCTTAAAATCGTTTTTAGTTCGATTTTTAAAATTGAAACCTCGTCGTTATATACGCGTAATTCGTCGCGCGATATATTCTTTCTCGTCCTTATATACCTTGCACTGCGGTCGTCGACAGCTAACCGCATAAAGCTTTCCGTACTTATCGGGTTTTTTTTTAACTACAAATTTTCGTCCTATTCTCGGTATTCTCTTAGTTATATGTTAAGCATTGACTGGTTATTTTTCTGCTGTCGTTTTTGTTATATGCGGGTAAATAGCTTATCGTCGCTTAGCTCTGTCCATTTTTCGTATTTCTGTAGTTACTGGATAACAGTAAGTCCAGTAGTTTTAGCTTTTTTGGCCCTTTCAGCTTTTGCTTAGGTTAACTTTTTTGCTTCTTTTATTCCCTGTCGCATTTCGGGTAAAAGATTGTCGTTATTTTTGGCGCGGATTATATTAATCGTTTTTCGGTCGCCAGGTTTCTTTTTATATTAGTTTTTAAGGGTTAAATTTTAATATATATTTTTTGTGAAGCTTTTGCATTTTCGCGTAATATGTTCGGGTTTACCGTAGTTGTAGCAGGTAACGGATCTTTTATTTTTCGACTGGATAACCTTTAATTTTATAAATTTTGGTTAAGTTCCATAAAAGATAGAAGGCGTAAAACGTTTTCGACCTTTGTTAATGTTTTGGACCTTAAATTATAGGGCGAATTGTTTACGTCGTTTCTGTCGTCGTTCAAACTGTGGATTGTCGATATTTACAGCTTTAACGATATATTTATCGAATGCGTTAAATCGTTCGATTTTAATAATTTCGTTTTTAATATTATCTTTTAATCCTTTGTTAAAAACGTCGATCAAGGTATTGTTTTCGTCGTCGACTCATCCTGCCTTAAATATAAAATTCTTAAATTCGACGGCATATTTATAAGCTAGTCTTTTTTATTTAAGCTGTAAAAGATTTTACGTAACTTTTCGTTTTGCGTCCGGATTATCGAAGTTATTTTTAAGTTTTTGTTCGAAATTAACGTAATTTTCGAAGATCTTTTAATAACTGTTTCTTGGTCGTTTTCCGTATTTTTTAAGTAATCGCGTAACGTAGGCTTAAATTAATTTAAAATGTTCCTTTTAAGGAATCTTATTATTATAAGGATTCTGTCGGCGTCGCCTTCATTTTTTTCCAATCGGAGATATACTTTAATTTGGGATAGGAAGCCCTGAATATTTTCTGTATTAATGTAGAGTTCGTGTTTCTTAACTTTAAGTTTTGGAGTAACGGCTGTTAATACTGAATCGATTGGAGCGGCGGTGGCCTGGGCAGTAAGCTGTTGGACGTGGGCCTTAAGCTGCTAGACGCGTTCTTGTGTAAGATAAGAGATAGCTGTGTGCTGAGTGAGGTGATCGCCAACCAGTCGCAGAGTGGATTCCAAGAAGTGAATGTATTAGGTTACTTCCATCTGGCGTCCTCTAGTGCTGCCAGATGGTTATTTGTACTAGCATGTGGGTCGGTGGCTGGTTGGTTACTAGCCGCAGGCCCATCGGGGCTGTGTTCTCACATCTTGTAGCTGCTGGGTAAGGGTAGAAACGGTAGCTTCGGCGCTGGTCGACATTTTGATAATATTAAATATTATTTAAAGTTTGACGGTATTATTAAACAAAAGCTTATAACGTATAACGGCTATAAGCTTAACCAATTATTAAATTTAAGTCGTACGGTCTATGTTAATAATAATATCGTAAAAATTTAAGTAATAAAATGATAATTACGTTTGGTAATAGTAAATATAAATCTAGATAATTAATTATTATTATAAGCTGGCATTATTTAAGTTATAAGAAATAACGAACGTATATATTTTAATTTTGGCTTAATGGACTTAAACCGGCTTAAACCTGATTATAGTAAGCGACCCCCTTTATGTTTATTGAACCCCCTTAAGCCACTGTCCTAGCTTAACCGGCTTAAGGCGCCAAGCCCTTGTTAACCTAATCAAATATATTGAGCTGGTTTGAGCCAGTTACGTAACTTAAGGCCCATATCGGAGATGTGTCCCACAACCTCCGACCGTCTGTCAATCGAGCCAAGGCCTTTGGCCGTAACATATACGCCCCGCGAAACGCCCCGCAACGCCCCTAACGCGTCCGCTAACGCGCTTTCCAACACGTTCCAACAACGCGTCTCCCGACGTATTTTGCAACGTATATCTTTAACGCATAAAGGCCGGACAGGAAATGCTCGCGTATTTGAGTTAAGAATTCGGTTAATAATAGTTTTCCAGTCGGTCGGCTATAGTTCTTGCGAAATAGAGGTGATATTAACTTGGACGTGTTGGGAGGTAGTCGGTCGCAGGCAGGTTGGGAGGAAGTAAATGGCAACGTGGCGTCCGCAACAAGCATTAATATAATACGTGCACTTAAAAAGAAGCTGTAAATCCAGTTAGCAAAGAAGCTTTCGATTGATTTGGGTTGATTTGATGTGTTATGGTTGAGTTATTTGGATTAGTTGTTGCGAGGTGCCAGAAAACGAGCGGTGAGCTTGTGTGAGCGGTGAGCTTGTGTAGTACGTTACAGGAAAATAAAGATTTCAATTCTGTAGTTCTTAATTTTCTATAGTTACAAAATAAGTAACGTTAAATTAAAGCTATCTTTAAAAAGTTCGTATTAATAATTTTTGAAGATTTGTATAGGAATTCTCAAAACGAGCCCGAAAAATCACAACTTGATATCAGGCCCTATTTTTGAGGTTTTGTTATTTTTGTAGAACTTCTTCTTAAAAAGGTTTAGTCGATACATCTGACCCTTGCAGCTACTTCTTGATCAAAAGCGCTAGCCACGGCTGCGCCTGCGGCGCAGCCCCAACCTCAAAAATGGGGCCTGATCTCGATGAAGTAAGGCGCCCGGGGCTTTCGACCGGTTCCGTTTTCCTCGACGGTGTTGCCGTATACGGAAGGCAAAACGGAAAGCTCGGCGTTTAAAAGACGTTAAGGCGGTCGGGTGTGGCAGAACCGAGAACGGAATGGTGGGCTAGGATGAGTCAGCAGACACTCCGTACCGTATATTCGATATTGCTACGGCGACCACCTCGTTCCTGAGTACAGGCTGCAAGAAACGTTAGGAGAGCTTCTAACTTCCCAGCCGAATGGTGTCAGAGGTAGGTTGAATATCCACTGAATCCCATATTGGGTTACCAGCCTTGAGGGCTTCGGGTCAACCCAACTGTATATTAGGTACGCCGAGGTGTGGGTCGTCCTACCCCTATTCCACCACTCTCCACTAAAATGGAAACTTCGGAGCCTGAGGCAGCATGAAGTGGTCGGTCAAATTCCTTTCCAAATACATTAATGGTATTCGACCCGTAACTGGATTATGGTGTGACAAAGCTCCCTCTTTCCTCCTCTTAGCTCCTGTGTTGGTCTTAGGCTCTTAGAGGCAGAGTTGAAAGCAACGCAATCCACTCCACGCACCACCCCAGTGGAATAGATTGCAGCATATCCACGGCCACCTAATTTCAGTGGATGGCCATAGGGATTTTCCCAAATGGATAGCCACGCAGTGGATATAATGGACATTAGGGGGTATTACGGGCTTAGCTTTTGACGTTAAGGGTATATTAACTAACTACCCCTAGGGCAATTTGGCTTTTTCTTTATTATCCTTTAGGTCCTAATCCTTTTCGTTAATGACTTCGTTAAGCCACCTTGTTGTCCATTCCTGGATAGCTTCGTCGCTTATATGTTGAAGTTTTAACAAATGGCGTATTTCCTCCGGTGATGTAAATATGGAATTAAAGGGTTTTAATAGCCTTGCCTTATATTACGAACGTAATACCTGGCAAACTTCGATTATTATAGCGTTTAAACGACTTCGTAAAGGCGAAACCATTTAACTTGCTGCTGAAAATAAACGCTTACATTTTGTTGACATGGGCTGTATCGTAAGGAAGTCGAACGTTATTCGCGTAAGGCGTAAATATCGGGTTTTTTTGCGGCGTTAATAATTTAGGAGGTTTTGTACCTTGCGATCCCCGGGTTCGAAATTTTTGTACTATATAACGTATTCGTCGAAGCTATCCCTAAACGGTTGCGCTGCGTTATTAGTTAGGTTTAAAGTAAAGGCCGTAATCCTATATCGTATTAGTTTAAAATGTTGTTATAAAGCGTTATAAAAGCGTTTTATATATTTGCGCGGTAACCTAACTGTTAATTGCCGCGTTATATCTATATTACGATAATCCGTATATTATATATCGCTAACCTGTTATTTCGCGCGTTAAATTTATTCGGGATAATTATTCCAGTTCCTTTCGAACTATAACTATTTATACGTAAGATGCAAAGTAAGGGCCGTAACGTATATAGGCGTTTCTTTTACTTTGCTATAATATTCGTCGAACTTTTTTTAAGTTAAGTTAATATTTACGCGTAGATATTATTCGTTAAAAAATTTGCTTTCGCGATCCTTGTATTTTTTAAGGCGCTTAAAAAAGAACTCGAAGGTTGGAATAACGTTTTATATGTTGCGGTACGAGCCGATTTACTTCTTTTTCCGTTTACGTTAAATCTTATCCTTTTTAAGGATTTTGATATAATTTTCGTAATACTTTAAGATATCCGCCGTAACGTTAATAACGTATTAATCGTAATTAGTTAATTAATTTTCCTGTTAGATTATAAAAGGTTTTTTTGCGCCGCGTTATATTTCACCTCGCCGGCCGGTATTTTTCATTTTTTATTCGTAGCGATATTAAATAATTAATTTATTTAAAAAAGGACGAAAAATTTAGATACGACGGATTATATAATACTGTAGCAATTACCGTATATTATTATCGAGCTTTACATTTAAAGGTTTTTTAGTTTTAATACGTAAGTTGTTAAATATAAAGCTGTAATTTTCTTGGATGTCGCGGAATATATGGGTAAGCTTGTCGGAACGGTAAATAATAATAACCATGTTATGAAGTTTTCCGATAGGGCCTTTTTTGCGCTAAAGCTTATGTTTAGTTTCCGTAAGAGCTTTTTCGCCGTATATTGAAGCCTTGAAAGTTTTTATATCGTGGCCAAATAGGAGGGCTTTGGCGGAAAGGTTTAATGTATGGCCTAGGTATTTACTCCGACGGCTGGCTCCTTCGAACTTTAACTTAGCGCTAATAACTTTTATAGCTGTATCGTTATTTTTCGCGTTATTTAAAGTAAAATAACCGATTTTGCTTTTGATTTGGAAGGTATTAATTACGTTAAGCATTTTAGTTGCGATATTAAGGCTTATATAGGTTGCTGTGATTTTGAAAGGGTAGTTATATTGGTTCTTAAAGAAATAATAAATTCCGTAAAACGAATGGCGATTTTTTAACCGCCATTTATTAAAGGCTATATGGATACGCCTTGGTAAGTTATTTAATACCTTAATAATTTTTTGCTTGCAGTCGTTAAAGGTATTTTCGATTAGTTTCTTTATTGTAGTATAGAAGATATGGGCTTTTTGGTTAATAACGTAAGGGTTAAGGTATTCGAATATAAATCGTAACTTTTTTTCTTTCGTAATATTGAACGAGTAATTATGGGTTATGATCCAGTTAATTAATAGCCGTTTAAATTACTTTTTATCGAAGCTTTTGATTATATTATTAGCTATAGTTTATTCGCGAGGGTTGTTGGCATTAAGCTTCCAGTAATTAGCTAAGGTAAGGGTTTTCGAACGCTTTTAAAATTGCGATTTTCGGGTTTCGTTTTCCAATTGCCGCGCCGACTGCGTTTTTTCCAGGGGAGTAGATATACCGTAATTTTCGTATAGGTGGTTGGCGTGATTCTATGTACTGCGTACGTTCATAACTGCGGGCTTGGAAGGTTTTTTTTTTTTTTTTGCAAGTATTTTGGTATATCTATTTCCGTTTATCGCCATTCTAGATATCGTAGCCGAATTGCTACGTCTATACTGTAATATCCCTCGTGCGTTCGGATATCGTAAAGCTGGGGAACGTAACCTAAAGTTGTTTTTGAAGTTGTTGATTAATTGGAAGGGGGGTAGGTGTAGGTGTTGCTGAAAAAGTCGAAGTAATAGATATTGGCGAAAAAACCGTACCTTTTAGGACTTAAAAGGAATTTTTGGAATCGGAAATTAAAGTTATATTAAACGTAAAAAGGTATTATACGTTATAAAATTGCGTAAGTAGGTGGTATGCTGTTATATAGTACGTTAAATAGGTTAATTAAAATAATTATTTTAAACGTTTAATAGCAAAAATTTTTTTAAAGCGCGTATATTATTAATTCGGGAACGTTTCGGTATTTTCTTACAATTCGGTAACAGTTATACCGATTCCCTAATAAATAACTAGCAAAATAATGTAGGTATTATTACTTTAGTAAGGCCGAGCGAAAAATAAAAAGTTATTATATAAATATCGGAATATTAAAATGTAGCTTTTGCGAAAAACCGTACGTTATTTCGGAAGATTAAAAATATATCAGGAACGTATTTAAAATATATAGGTCCGAAATATTACGTATACTAATTCTGTTTCCTAATTAAGTAATTGCATTAATAATTTTATGTTTTAATATTTCCGAATTAAGTTATTCCTTCGAAATTATAGTTAAATAAAATTATAAAAAAAAGGATTTTATTATTAAATTGCTTTAATTAAGGGCTTTATAATAATATTACTGTTATTATTATAACTATTATATAATACGAAAAAAGTTAAATTCTCGTAAAGTTTATATATTTCGTATTTGAAATCCGAATGAAAATAATATGTTTGTTAATACGTAACTTAAATTTAACGACGTAGTTATTTTTTCGGGTTAAACCCGGTATCAAAATAACCGCAAAAAATCAAGGATTTTAAATATATTATTTTTATTATTAAAAAATAAGTATATCTAAAGTTATAAGGGAGTAATATGTTAAGATATTAGGCGTTTCCGGGTAAATGGGACCCTTTTATGTGGCGTTTAAACAGCTACCTGTTAGTATTACCACTTTAACTGTTAGGCTTCATTAACAACGGGACCTATACCGCCACAGGAACCACTTATTATGGACACGATGTCCATCCACGAGAGCCTCAAATGGATTGATGTCCATAATCAGCTAGGGCGAATGGATTGATGGAGCGCCAAGATTGCGCAATCTCGTGGCCACGCAGTGGATCGGGTTGCATTGCTTTCAACCCTGCTTAGAGGAAATGAGGGCGGCCGGGAACAGACCATACTGATTCAACCGAGAGTGTTGCAATATAGTTGCGTAGGTGTGTTATTTTGCCTAACATACTAGCTATACAGCTTTGCATCACTGTTAGGCTTCGAGGGATGCGTATATTCATAGTAACGTTGCCCCTTTTTGAGAATCATCGTGAATCCTCCGTTTGACAAAGAGCCGATTCTCAAAACATAACCCCTTTCATGCCTCCCTTTCAACTGTGGGCGCGGCAGCTAAGGGCAACGCAATACGCTGCGCATGGCGAAATTGCTCCTCCCTTGTCATCATAGTTTAAGAGACACTAGTTTTAATAGACACACTGTCCGTCCTAGTAGGCCAAGAGGTCAAGTCCAAAGGTTTACAACATGTCTTGTGTTTATATTATAGGTTGCGTCTGGGTAACCACTAAGGTGAAATATGCCTCCTTTTCACCATTGTCCTCCAATAGGTGAACATTAGGAGACATCGACGGTCGTTAATCCACTAGCTTAAAATATTCCACGACCGCATCGCTCCGCCAAAACACGTGTGTAAAAGTAAGAGTTCTATACCGTGGTGGCCTTCTGCATGTCCTCCCCACTCCTGGTCTGCATCGCCTTGGCTCTCGCAGCAATCAGCATGGCATCCAGCTCGGCACCAAAATCTAGGGTGCTCTGCAATAGCACCGGTTGTCTTCTGGACCGTCCATGCCAAGTCGTGTATTTGGTTCTATCGTTGGTGACTGCGGGCCCCGATCTGCGGCTCGATTGCGACTTTGACCGCTTCACTAATACTGTATTGTGGCTTTTGATCGAGTCATTTTCCTCCAGCATATGTTTCGGCACACAATCATCGTACGATACATGGAACGGAAATGTTTCGGATCTCTCCGCCGTGGTGCCAGAGACCGTGCAGGAAACCACAGGGGGAGGACGATGTGGTGGGAGTGCGGCAAGGTTCTCGTTATCCTCCGAGGTATGTGCGTCATCTTTGCCGTTTCTAATATTTTGGACGTCCTGGACAATGCGCACGCGTAGAATGCTAGGATTGCAGAGTTTGCCTTCAGCGCGAGACAGACCATGCTTCATAGTCTCAATCTGATCTTCCAATGCCTGCACATCCTTGTAACCGCCTTGCATTGGTAGCAGTTCGAGCTCTGGGTATTCCAGGTATTTAACTTGCTTTCCACGGCTGTTGGGTGGCTTTGGGAACTCATCTTTTCCTGGTATCATCTTCGCCAACTTATTCTTTACTGCTCTTCCAAGTGAGCTTGGAAAGGTCCTCGGTCCTCCTGACTTGAAACCATCCCTTGATTTTGTTTTGGCGCCTATTGTGGCTCCCACCAAGTCACCGGGATGTGGTGCTACGAAGTCTCGAGGGACCACTATGTCTTTTTCTCCTGCTGGACCTGTTCTCTCGGTGCGATTATGAGAAGGCCACTTTGCCCAGGACTCCGGGGGAGTAGAAAATCTTTGGGGCCGTTGCCTACCACCGACGACGTGTACGACGGGTAGGGGCTGTGGGCTCGGGGTGCGGCTAAGTTGATGCGACCACGTGTGGAAAAGACGGCTTGATATGTCAGACACTGGGGTCCTATTACGCTGAATGTCGACTGGTGGCTTCAGTGTCGCGTTACCAACAGACATTGGTGAATATGCACGTGGAGATGGATGATCATCGTCAGTGTTGTCAGCTGTGCTGTTTTCGCGGATATGCTTGGCTATCTCTTGCGCATAGGTTGGTGCGCCAGCTCGGTCTTTTTCGGGGTCGTGCAGGCGCGTATATAACTTCGATAAGCTGTCCCGCCGCCTCGTCTGACGCCTTTCAGCCTCCGTTCTAAGGGCTCTTTGCCACTTACCTGTGGCGCTCTCCTCAACATGAGGCTTCTAGCCCCTGTCGAATGAGGTGGACCGTTTTCTGGCTCCCATAGGCATTATATCCGCCATTTCTTGTGGTTGCAGCGTCGAAGGGTTTTCAAAGATATCCCCATCGGACTTGACTTTTCTAGGTGAGACCCTTGCATGTCTCGCCTTCCTTAGTGAATGTAGGTGCAGCTTGGAGAATATTGATACCTTTGCTCCTATAGGTACGCATGAGTCATCGAACTCTTCACGAAATTTGCTGACAGCGGGAAGATTGCGGTCTCGGTCCAACTGAGACTGTCCGAAACGTTGCTCAACTGATCGCAATTCTTCTTCTCGTTGCTCGAAGCTTGCTGTGTCCGATAAAGCTTGGGAATATGTTTGGGTAATGTGACGTTGCGATGGAGGTACGTTGGGAGCTCCTACACGTATTGCAAGCAGCTCGTTCTGCGCTGTTTTGTAGGAACTGACACCGGATTGGTCGGTCTCAGTCCTGCGATCCGCCGTCGTAGGTCCTTAAAACTTAGTATTTAATCTTGGTATTACTTTTATGATATAGTTACTTACGATAAAAGGGGGAGAACGGTGAAAAAATAGATGCGCCTTTCGAGCTTCCGCATAGCTCTACCAAACTCCGGAGCGAGCTCCTATGGCTAGGCTGAGCGCTGTTGGGCATCGCTGTGTACCGAGATGACGTGTAGTGAGAGGATGACTCTTCATGAGCGTCTGTCGGTAGTTGATCCGAAGTAACTATGTGATCTCCTCCTATCCCTGGGATGGTATGTGTGTGGGCCTCGGCTAAGTCGTTCGATTTCTTAGCGACTGCTTCGGGGTTACGGGATTGAAGCCCACCGTTTAGCGAATGGTTTTGAGTTGCAGCATCCTGATGCACTTCCGGTACCGCCGGTGTAGTATGTGGCGTCACTTCATTTCCGGTGGCCATCATGTCCATTTCTCGGCTATAGCTCTCAGGAATCTTCCCAAGAGCGGTGCTTCTGCTTCGCTGAGTGGAGGAACTTAAGCTCGACTGCAACTCCTGACTCCGTAGCCATAAGTCTAGGGGTGAATCTTGACACAGGGCCGTATCCGAGTCTTGTTGCTCCTTGTCGTCTGACTTGACACCTTGGTCGTTTGCCGGGTCTACTCCTCCAGGTTGTGGGGAATGATATGGCTGCTCCGCGGAATCCGATGAATCCTGTCCAGCGACATTCTCCTTGGGATTAGCAGGGTTTTCCTGGGTTCGAGAATCATTACCATCTTTCGGTCCTCCTCCCTCAGGCAGGCCATCATCTGTGCCGTTGCATTCCGAAGGCTGGTGTGTAGAATCCTCATAGACCCCTAGAAAGCTCGCTAAGTGACTATGGCTGTATGAGAGACACCATGAATATTCGGAGCCCGAGTCTCGCTGACTCGGTAGATCGACAGGGCAAAGCTCAGGGGACGGTGGCATTTGAGATATTGAAACCCTCTCATTGGGTGCGGCATGGTTTTCAGTACCCGTCGTGTCACCAAAACGGCATGTAGATTCCAGACAGCCGCTCCAACAACCGAGGGCCGGCACCTGTGTTTCGTAGACTGGAAGAGCAAGCGCTATGCCGTCCTGGGAGGCATATTTGAAGCCATTGTCTCCGATCTCATTCATCTCATCGACCGAGAACTCGATGGAATCCCGCGGGCCACCCCCAGGCAACCCAGACCGAGAGCCACTCTCATGAGTACGCGACTGGACATGGTCTCCTGGAGCGACCACCTCTTCTTCGGTTCTCAGCTCCTCTTGAATTCGTTTGTGCATGAGACGCTTGAGTTCAGCGCGTCGGGCAAGTTCCTCGCCGCTATTCCCGACAATAGATCGCTGCGAATGGCGCCCCGAATTTGATGCTTTGGATAGACGCCGGATGACTTTCGCCTTGATGACTTCAAGTCTACTTGTGCTAGAACTTCCTGTGTTTCTAATGATGTCATCTTCTCTGTCTGAGCCATCCACGTCAATAATGGCAGGATCAACGATAACTTGATGTATTGAGCTATTAAGGGGAGGGGGCTTGGTACTGTGGAGGGATAGTGATGGTACTGCCTTGGTATTGAGCTGTGGATAAGGTGGCTTTGATAATTTTTCCCGGGGTGGTTCAGCTGGTAGCTTGATGGTAGCTGGATTGACTTGTCGACGTGCCGCTCGATGACTATGGCAGCAGCAAAGAACCGTCATCATCAGAGTCTGCCGTCTTCAGACGAATGTGGATGAGCTTCATAGGTGCCAGCAATGCCTAAGAAAGCAATAACGAAGGAAAACTTCGACATTATCAAGACGAAGCTGGACGGAAGAGGAGTCCGGGAGATCAGAATCTGCTTGTGTCCACCTGGCGCTGCTCCGGCATTCATAACTACAATGACACACCGTCGAGTTTGCTGGAAGGGGCGAGTGCTTGTTCAAATAAAAACTCGCCATCGAGTGAAAGCCCTACCAAAATCTGCAAGTTTCAATGGATCTGACAAGGAAAGAGGGTCAAGCTCTACCTACACCTGCACACAAGGAGGCAAGTGCAGGAGCCTGTGTCAAAAGCTTCAGATCTACCTGTATGTATATGCACCTACGCATGCAGACTGAGGTCGTCTCATCCCGAGCCCTGGTTGCGCGTAACTGCTATTGATAGTAGTTCACACTTTTGCTTGCTTCGGTTAATTCGATCTTGGTTCATCCCTTCCCCGTTAAACGACGCCGGGAGCTTCTGAGGCTCTGCTGCTGGCCGTTCGTCCTTGCCCAATAGATTTACATATTCCCAGCCAGGGGAACATCAACATCTGCACGTGAGTCTCCCCTTTCCCTTTACTCTACCTACCTAGCCGGAAGAAACGTAAATAAAGGATCTTATTTTCTACGTGGTTATCGGCCGGAGAGTGGGGGTAGCATGCGATTCTCATCGACGGTCCTCTATATAGAAATGTTCCCGAGGATACGTATTCCAGGTATCGAAGGATTGAGAGACCACGACGTGTGCGGCGTAAATGAGCTGCGGTTTGAGTCGAGGTCTTCAGCCTTACTGAAATTAGAACTCGTCGCTCCCTGGAGTATCTGCAGCCCCTCCCATCAGCTCTAAGCGACAAGCGGATGCAGAATCTCCAGGCGCTGCGCCCATTACTTTCGCTTGAGGTGGGATATTCCGAGCAGAGGCACCTAACAGGTCCCACTATACGTATAATACTTGCCCAACGTCGGGTATCATTCGCTTCGGCTGCAGATCTGATTGCGGTAGAACAATCATATATGGTGCCAACCAAGCCTGCAGTTGCAGTGTTCTTTGATTGGAAGACCGATAAGAGATGGCGCTAGACTTTTACATGTACTTTGGCCCTCCGGGGTCCCCGCTACCGGAACCGCTGAATTCGGATTGCTGCATACTGTGAAGCTGGGGTCTCCACTCTAAAGACCCTTAGTTGGCTAGAGGGCAAGGGAAGGCGAACTAGGGGCCAGAGCAATCGCTGCCCCTCCCCCCTCTGTCCCTCTACACAGTAAGGCGCCGCAGAGCACGCAAACCCTGACAGAGTATGAGGAACTCTGTCAGCTGTATTCGGGCCCCTCCAGAACGCGGAATCCAATGGACCCTTGACAAGACAGACGGACCTCACGAACCCCTCCTTCGCTTCACCGCTAGACAAAAGCCTAAGTTAACCTAGTCCCAGTTCTTGCTTATCTCCTACTCCTCATTCCTATCTCTCGACAGAATTTTCCTTCCTATATCTACTTTCCTCCTTCTCTCCCTTTCACATTCTTCCCTGTTGTTTTCTGTTTTCTTCCTCAGTTCTGGTCTCCCGAATTCTCTCACCTTTCTACTGGAGGAATTGGAAACAGCAGCCTGTTTTTCCCTGTGAGTCTCTCTCTCCACATCACCCAATCAACCTTCTCTAGGCGCGGGGCTCTAGTAAGCACAACAAAAACTGACTCTCCGTCATTGTGATAGAAAACCCTCTTATTTTCATCCCGAGCACACACAGTCACAGCCAGGATGGTTCAGTCCGCCGTCTTGGGTTTCCCCCGCATGGGTGTGAACCGGGACCTGAAGAAGGCCACCGAAGCATGTAAGTGCCGTACTCCGGTCCCTCCGGACTTCTGGATCAACCTTGGCTGACATCGACCCTAGACTGGGCCGGTAACCTCTCACAGTCCGACCTACTGGCAGAGGCCAAGCGTCTACGACTGGTCCACTGGAAGATTCAGAAAGATGCTGGCGTCGACATCATCCCCAGCAATGACTTCGCGCTGTACGACCAGGTCCTGCATCACATCCAGGACTTTGGTGTAAGTCAAAATCACAATCCATTATCATTAGTATCGGACGCTGACGTTCTCTTGTACAGGCTGCCCCGGAGCGGTACACCAATGCCGGCCTCGACCCTATCGATGAATACTTTGCTATGGGCCGTGGCCACCAGAAGGCCGGTGTCGATGTTCCCAGTTTAGAAATGGTGAAGTGGTTTGACTCCAACTACCACTACGTCAAGCCTACTCTGCAGGACAACCAGACCTTCAAGCTCACTTCCAGCCCCAAGGCCGTCAACGACTACCTTGAGGCCAAGGAAGCCGGCATCAACACCCGCCCGGTTCTGGTCGGCCCCGTCTCCTTCCTCACCCTGGGTAAGGCGGACCGTGGCCAGAGCGTTGACCCGATCGACCTTCTGGAAAAGCTTCTGCCCGTCTATGAGGAGCTTCTAGTTAAGCTCAAGGCGGCTGGTGCTGAGACCGTCCAGATCGACGAGCCGGTCCTCGTCTTCGACCTACCTGCCAAGAGCAAGGCTGCATTCAAGCCCACTTACGAGAGATTCGCCGGTCTTGGTGACAAGATCCCCAAGCTGGTCTTCACCACCTACTTTGGTGATATAGTTCACAACCTTGAGGCTCTCCCCAAAGACATCTATGCCGTTCACGTCGACCTTGTCCGGAACCCGGAGCAACTAGAGACCGTCATTGGTGCTGTCGGGCCCCAGACCATCCTTTCGGCGGGTGTCGTCGATGGCCGCAACATCTGGAAGACCAACTTCAAGCGTGCCATTGAGACAGTTGAGACTGCTATTCAGAAGCTCGGCAAGGACCGTGTCATTGTCGCCACCTCCAGCTCCCTCCTCCACACTCCTCACACCCTTGCCAGCGAGAAGAAGCTGGATCCCGAAATTGCTGACTGGTTTGCCTTCGCCTGCGAGAAGGCCGTTGAGGTTGCCGTTATCGCCAAGGCTGTCACTGACGGCCCTGCCTCGGTCCGGGAAGCTCTGGAGGCCAATGCCAAGTCTATGAATGCTCGTGCTACCTCGAGCAGGACCAACGACCCCAAGGTCAAGGAGAGGCAATCCAAGATTGTCGCCTCTGACTACAACCGCAAGTCGGAGTTCCCAGTCAGAATCTCACAGCAGCAAAAGAAGCTCAACCTACCTCTCTTCCCCACAACCACCATCGGCTCCTTCCCCCAGACCAAGGAGATCCGGATCCAGCGCGCCAAGTTCACCAAGGGCGAGATCACCGAGGCCCAGTATGACAAATTCATCCAGCAGGAGATTGAGATGAACGTCAAGATCCAGGAGGAGCTCGACCTTGACGTCTTCGTCCACGGCGAGCCCGAACGGAACGACATGGTTCAGTACTTCGGTGAGCGCTTGAACGGCTATGCTTTCACTACCCACGCCTGGGTTCAGAGCTACGGATCTCGCTGCGTCAGGCCGCCAATCGTCGTGGGTGATATCTCCCGACCGGCTCCCATGACCGTCAAGGAGTCTAAGTACGCTGTTTCCGTCTCCAAGAAGCCCATGAAGGGTATGTTGACGGGTCCCGTCACCTGCCTGCGCTGGTCTTTCCCTCGTGACGATGTGCACCAGTCGGTGCAAGCGGAGCAGCTTGCTCTGGCTCTGCGTGACGAAGTCGTCGACCTGGAGAAGGCCGGCGTCGACGTCATCCAGGTCGATGAGCCTGCTCTCCGTGAGGGTCTTCCTTTGCGAGCTGGCAAGGAGCGCGATGCTTACCTTGACTGGGCTGTCAAGGCTTTCAAGCTCGCTACCGTCGGCGTGGAGGACTCTACTCAGATCCACTCCCACTTCTGTTACTCCGAGTTCCAAGATTTCTTCCACGCCATCGCGGCCCTTGATGCCGATGTGCTCTCGATTGAGAACAGCAAGTCGGACGCCAAGCTTCTGAGCGTGTTTGTCGATGCAGCCTATCCGCGCCACATCGGCCCCGGTGTCTATGACATCCACTCGCCGCGTGTCCCTAGCGAGCAGGAGATTAGGGATCGCATCGAAGAGATGTTGCAATACCTGAAGCCTGATCAGCTGTGGATCGACCCCGACTGTGGTCTCAAGACCCGTCAGTGGAAGGAGACCAAGGAGGCTCTGACCAACATGGTCAATGCCGCCAAGTTCTTCCGCGCTAAGTACAGCAAGTAGGCTGTTTGCAATGCGTCTACTTTGTGTTATCTGTGTTTTTTTTTTTTTCAAGTTGCATATGTTGCTTTTGCCCGAGCAGGGGCGTTTGACTTCGATTTCAACATCGGCGTTTCAAAGGCATGGTATATCAAAAGTTCTCACAGGAAGGACTGGCAGGGATACGGGAGCATTCAACACATCAGCGAGCATATAACGGATATGATATCAAGAGGGTCCCTCAACGGGACCCCGGAGGGCGGCTGGCGTTTATGAGGCATTTGACTTCATCCACAAACGTGGTGAGGTAGTGTAAATATGTGTGAGCGGTTAGCCCGATTCAACCGGGCCTTTGGTGAGCGAGGTTTTTAATTTGATAAGTCAGATGAAATCGGCTTTGTTAAAACAGTACTTGAGATATGACATCAATCTGTTTCTGTGACTGGGAGTGAAAGATTGGGCGTCTCCCAACACGGGCTAGAAGCGACAGCGGTAGTCCCCAAGCCAATTCGTCACGGATATAACCTTTTAACTATCCAGTTCCACCGATGGTTCGATGAAGTCAAAACGGGCAATTAATGGTAATATGATAAGGCTGGGTTGAGGTAAGCAGACACACTATAAAGGACGACGCCGAAGCATCTGCCGCCCCGGCGGCTTCACCAACGAGCGCGGTATGGGATAAGTGCAATTCTTCAGAAAGGGGCCAGGTGGAAGAGCGAATGTTCCATGATCTGATCGAAGAACAGGATCCCCCAGTCGAAAGCCCCCCATCCCTTAGAAACGTTTTAAGGGAGGTAGGCAGGGCTGGCTCTCGTTCGTACATGCCTACAGTAGTAATATGGGTGATTTAAGTTTAATATACGCATTATTACAGTTCAGTGTTCTAGGCGGGTGATGGTGGATCCGTTAATCAATTCTGAGACGGCCGGATGAGGTTGGATCCATGCTGTGATTTCCGCAGGGGAGACGCGGGCACAGAGCGGGTGCTCGCCCAGAGCGTTCTGTGCAGCCGTTCTTCTGACGGTTGATCCTTTCTTTTCGGGTTGACGCGATCCCGTATACCTAGGTGCGTCATCATAGTCTCGACAGCCCTCTGTATACGAAAGGGCTGGCCGGCGCATATCGCCGGTCAGGCGTTGGGTCATTTTTGGCAGTCAATTTAATTATTTGGAGATTGTATGGGCCCCAGGCCCGCATTGGACGTTGAGGGGGGCTGACGGGGCGCCTCTTTTATCAGATTCAGATATGGTTTCGTATGTGCCACACAAAGCATATCGTACAACGTATCATACCGGTATCATACCGTACCTTTATGAAAGATACCGTACAGCGGAGCAGAATAACGTGGCGGTCCTACAAATATGAATGACTCAGGTACCCGGACATACTCTCCGAACGCTGGATGTTAAATAAGTATCTTTATGGCGATAGCATATTGGGTACAGGGGTTTAAAGGAAGATACGGTACCAAAGAAAGCTAAAATTCCGACGGCTAGGGCGAATCATTGATCCACGCTAAAAATGGTGAAACCGTGACCGCTCCCTGCCCCTCTGTCTTTTGGGGCTGGGCAAAGCCACACTGCGGTCTCGTATGTCGCCTCGTTCAGTTTGCTTCTTCGGGTTCCCCGTCCCACTCATGTCTTTCTTCGCTGCTGCACGTATCACCTGTTCTCCCGATTACTAATGTTTTAATTCACGTATCATCTGCAATATACGACCAATGCAAGCCGTTCGCGTTCGTACGGTGTTTGCGATCCCCTTCAGCCTCAAGGGCGAGTGCCCGAGTGCCCGAGTGCCACCGAGATTGTAATTCGGAACCATTTCCCATTTGACCATCTTTTTGCGATGCCCGAAACACCAGAAACAACACTCGTACCTGGAACGTTTCTTGTGGATAGGAAACAGTGTCTCACTTCCGAGACACCATACTATTGAAAAGTTTAGAAAACCAAAACCGCCGAATATTCGGTGGGTTCTCCCGTCATAGGAGAAAACATGGCACTTTCTCTTATCGGGACAGTCTCCGTTATCCGGCATGGGGAGGATTGTCCCGACTATTTCTGTGTCCCCTACCCTGGCCGTCCGTTGGGAGTGTTCCCAGCTGCAGCGAATTATCGGGTTATGGTCTCACAGACACTTTTCTCGCTCAAATCGGCTCGCTCCCCCCTCGCCTAGGGATTCTGGGCGAGAAGATTTGGGATCCGATTTCCTTTCGCAATGTTGTCTCTATGTGGACGATACATACATCCAACGAAGTCCGTCGTCCTCGCGCCGGGCAGGAGTCGTAAGCGGGACTCGATGGTAGTTACGGAATACAAACCTCTTGGAATCCTCCGTCCCAGAACCACCTCATAAGCTCATTAGTCTTCTCGAAATCCTGCGCCTCTAATTAAACGGTTGCGCTAAAAATGCAAGCCATCGACCCTCTTTTAAGATTTCGCATAGCGATGGAGCTGAGGTCACCAGCTGCAACGCACAGCAGATCCTCAGATTGTTGGATCATACGGTAGTATCCAGGTTGATCAGGCTTCCTATGAACGAATCCAACTCATTCATTTCTAATGTGGGATGTGGGATTGCTCTGCCCGCCCAAAGCTCGTCTGAGCGCTCCCAGATGGTGCCAGATGGGGTGCAGTACGGGGTGTGACCCGTTCTTACTGGTTCTCGAAAAACACCGCGGAAATCTTGGCTTTACCATTTGTCGCGCTTTCATTGGCCCCACGATGCCGTACCTGCGTCTATGCTGTGTGTCGTATTACAATAACAGGGATGCTGCTATACGCGACCGGGGGGTCAGGGGGCACCCAAGCAGCGAATTGACGTTCAAACGATCCATTTTTGTTCTCATTCCTCACTCGACTTCATGCACTCGTAGCCAAGCTTTTCACAGCTTATTTCACTAAGAGCTGAAGACAAGGGTCTTCCTGCCCCCGGTCGAGGATGGTGTCGGTTCTGGCGCCGCCCAGTGGAGCTAGGCCAGTCCTTGGAAATTGGTCGAGGCATCTCTCCTTTGTGCGGGTGGACGCTGTGTATTTTACTCCGTACAGGGGCCTTCCAAATTGATTGGCCTCGACGAGGAAGGCGGGACAACTGACCGACATGTAAAAAACGGATCAACCCCCCGAAGCGGCAATGTCCTCTCTTTTTCTACTCTCTTCTTCCCTTGCGCAAGTGTCTTTCACTCCTTCGAGTTGATCTCCAGTCTCTCATTTGACATCGTCGTCGCCGATATTTTCTGTTCAAATACTGCAAAGTCAGTTGTTGAATTACATTCTTTTCTGAACTACAACAGTGTCACGCAGACTATCACGACAACCACGCTCGTTCAATATATAGGCCGCGAAGTACACTTATATCACGAGATTCGAACTGCTCGAGGAGAACCGTTTAGATAACTACTCGAACATATTATACAATAACCACTATCCGGGTCAAGATGAAGTCCACGTCGATTGCTGTTGGCCTCCTTGGCGGCCTGGCCTCGGCCGAGTATCACCACCCGCGTCACTTCCACACCTTCTATGCGCGGAATGAGACCACGGCAGCTCCCTCCACCACGCTGACCGTCGAAGTTACTCAAGTCCACACTATCACCTCCTGCGCCCCTACCATCACCAACTGCCCGATCAAGAACGGGACCGAGGCGGTCGTTACCGAGGTGGTTGACCTGACGACCACCGTCTGCCCCGTGACGGAGGCCGAAGAGATCTCCAGCTCCGTCGTTGGTGACCACTCTAGTGGTAAGATCACCGGTAAGACCAGCACTCTTACTACTACGCCCGCTCCTGGCACTACAACCGATGTCTCTCCGACCACCGAAGGTGTTGTCAACTATCCCACTCAGGATGTCCCCTCTCCTACCGAGAATACCGGAAGTGTCATTGTCAGCGAGACCACCGGTGTCGTTCAGGAGACATTGAGCGTTACCGTTGGTCCAGAGAGCTCCAAGTCCGTGCTCGTGACCACCGTCGAGTCCACCTACACTTCTCAGGTTACTGTCACTCTGCCCCCACCTAGCGCCGACTCTCCCGGCGCTAGCACTAGCGATGAGGGCACGACCACCCTCACTTCGACCTCCACTGGCACCCGCACTGTGACCATTCCTGGTGAGACTGAGACCGCTAGCCCCGAAGGTCCCGAGACTTCCAATGAGGGCTCTGACGGGAGCTCTGACGGCGGTTCTGACGGGAGCTCCGACGGGGGCTCTGACGGGGGCGCCTGTGAATGCTCCCCGGCTACCACTGTCACCGTCACTGAGACCCTGCCTGCCAGCACCGTCTACGTCACTGCTCCTGTTCCCACTTCCACTTCCACTAGTGTCAACGCGGTCGCTGAGGAGCCTTACCCAACTGGTACCATCCCCTCCGAGGAGGACGGCGAGGACGTCAGCCCCCCCCCCGCCCCGGAAGACGGTGAAGATGTCGAGGGCGGTGAGGATGTTGAGGATGGAGAGGACGCCGATGAGTGCCCTGAGCAAGAAGAGGTCGTTGAGGTTACTGCCACCGTCGTCCCCGTGCCCTACCCCACCGCCGGACCCTCCGGCAATGGCACCGTCCCGACTACCTCCAGCGCCATCGTCAGCTCCAGCGTCGACATCAGCCCCACCGCCAGCTCCAGCGCAGACGTCAGCCCCAGCTCTAGCGCCTCCGCCACTGAGGGTGTCCCAACCTACCCTGGCATGCCTGTTTCCAGTCCCACCGTGAGCGCCAGTTCCAGTGCCGCCGTCAGCTCCAGCACTGCCGTCAGTCCCAACTCTAGCGCCACTGTCAGCCCCAGCTCCAGCAGCCAGGGCACTACATCGACCCCGGAGCCCGTTGCGGAGTATCCCACTTACCCCACCTATCCCGCTGTTCCTGCCCGCAAGTAAATGATCGGACCCTAGCGGCTGAGAAAACCTCACTCTGGACAATTGTACAAAAACCCGCCAAGCCCTAACGATGACGACCTACTGATGACGAACCGACGACTTCAGCAGCAAGCTAGCATCCGTAACAGCGGCACATGGAACCATAGACTTCTTTTGGATTCAGTTCCGACCTCTCGTCCGTCTACGGGCTCCGGCCTTTCTCCGGCTCTCTTGCATCGGACGTCATTTCCTTTGTTTACAATCTTCTTGAGCGACAGCGACGAGGAGGCGTTCTTGGGTTTGGGGAACGTGGATGGCTACCTTTGGGGTCGAGGGAGCGGGTCCGGGCCGGCGCCGGGCCCGACCTGGCCAGGCACGTGGTGATCTTTTTCGGAGAGTACGCTGTATCTGCGGCGGCTTTCAGGATACATGTATCCAATCATATACCTTTTCTTCGCTCTGTGTATCTAGGGTCTAGGCCAAAATTTTGGAAAAGTAAAGTCGGTGTTCTTGACATGCCTTGCAATTGCTGCTTTGCCGACCAGGTGATGCCGTGAGATATGATGTCGAAGTAAGCTTCCCGCTCTTGTCTCAGCCATCCCTGTCTTTCATTCAGGTCTCGCATTCTCCACCCGGAGGGATACTCAATCCGACGGGACCCGATTGCTATGTGTTTCTGCCCTTACCGGTGTGTTCCTCCTTGCGCGGACGCTTGTACTCCGATGCTGCCCTTTGGCATATCGCGTTTCTTACCCCAACACACCTATTCTCTAAAGCTAAGGTAACTGCTGTCATTTCGTGTCAATCTGAAGTGATTGTCCTTCCAGCATGAGATAACTGTTAAGGAGTCTGAAGCGACACAGCGCAGAGGACTGTACCTAAAGAGCCCCCCTTCTTTTGTAATATAGGAAGTCGATTCTTCCGCGCGAGAGCTACCCTTGACATGGACTGCTGCCGATTCGTACACCCTATACATCTAATCAACCTTCGTCATCTATGTCCCCCGGTCTGCCGTAACACTGAACGCAATGCTAGTTACCCAGGTCCTCCTAGACCCCGTTGGCCATTGAATTCCCCTCGGACATCCCCTCTGGAGGACGGTAATCCCAATTACCCCCTAGCACGGGATACCAGCAGTAGAGAACGTTGCCCTCTGCTGCCGCGTACCCCAGCTCTCCTGACCTCGCCTCCGGCCACGAGGGCCACGCAGCAGCCCCAATGAAAGCAGTTTCTTGCACACATTCGCTTCCGTTCCAAGCATAAGCCATCCGAACTCTGCGCATTTTCTCCATCAATGCCGCCCTCGTCGCCGGCCAGAAGGGGAGCTCCGCGACTGTGGCCGTGATCGAGGGCATGTTGCCTGACGAGCCGATTGAGCCAATCGCCGAACCTGTCGCCGAAGCGGTGCGTGTGTCTGTCCTTGTCCCACGCGTGACATTCCTCACGGGCTCCGAAATCTTTTGGTGCGATGCTTAATTTCTCACTCCGCCGACGCCAGCTGCTCACTTAATTCCGCCTTTTTTACCCGACCCTTCCGTTTATCTTTCCATAATATTTGTTTAGTAACGTTAACCGGCCCTGTACCCCGTTTACGCCGTTAACATCTTTTCGAACGGTTAATACCCTGGCCTAAATACCCAGGATAGAGTCAAAGACGCTCAGCCCATCGCCTAGTTAGATATGCCAACGTCTAAATACGTTCTTGGCGCAATACGCAGTAGTCTTGGGCTATGTTGATTTGAAAACATTTGTAAAATGACGAAACAAAAACGTTATTCATACAAAAATCAGAATTTACCGGGGTGGCTCGCCGGCGGGAATAATTAAATCGGTTGGTTTCTGGCACTCCAATGAACCCTTGCCCACAGTCCGCCGTGAGAACATGGCCCGGAGCAACGATCTGTGGGTGCTATGGGCGAGGTATTCAGGGAGCGGGAAATCGATACAGTTTTCCAGTCTCCCCTCTTCTCAACCCGCCGTTTCCGGAAGACGGTCCGGATGGCGTCTTCCGCGTTGAAGCGTTTGTCCGCATGCAGTGGACTGTCGAGGAATTTCACGATGGTCTCCCACTGTTCTCGCGGACAGCTTGGGGGATGCTCGGGCGAGGATTCGGCTGTACTCATTGCGGCGTGGCTCTTTTCGTTTATGGCTTGTTGACTTGTCGGTTGGTGCTTCGGAAGTGGTCTGGTCCAGTATCATGGATGGTGTAGGGGGGGTTTTGTAGAATAGGACGCCCTGAGTGCGGCCTATGTGCTACTTAAATGTCTGTCATACAACCCAGCACTGTGTAAAGTCTGCAGTATGGTGTTTTATAGCAATGCCAACAATTCAAGGGATGGAGAAGCATTTTATACTCGTAGTTGCTTTGAATATGTGAGCACCAACACCCCTTCAACCATACCGATTCCAACAGCCATGTTCCGACCAGCAAAGTAAGATAGGCGCTGACGAATATCATCACTTGGGCCGTTTGCTGTCGGTTCTTGATATGTGTTTTTTTTTGACTTTTTGTGTACGGCTCAGGTGGTACTAACCATTTTGCTTGTAAATCTAAGTGTGCTTACCCGTCATCAAGAGATTGATAGGAGGCCCAACCTTAAGACGAAAGGAGATTCACTAGCCTCCAGAGACACGAATTGACAATACTAACGGCTAGGTATAAAATGGCACAGCAGTCCAAACCCAAACTCAGATACCAGCATGCTGCTCTATCATTCAGTGTCTGAGTAGAGTTATAGGGCTAAGCTATGCTATGCACAAGATTACTCAAACGTTAACTGGACGAAGAGTGCCTGTTGGTCAGCATTTGAAATCGTCAACAGCCTAAGAAATTCTCGAGGACGAAAGAATTGGCTGCTAGTTCCCTAGCCGCCTCCATCCTAATGGATGCCGTCCGTAGCTCATATGGTAGCTGGTCTCATATTATACATTCATTTCATATACTTCCGATTCATAAATCATGCGAGAGGTCGATAACCGGTGTCCAGGGGCCTAATGAGTGTATTGAAGCTGGATGAAGGACTCCTATCCACCTGAGACCTGGGGACTCCTTGCATAGACCTTATAGACATCACCATATCCCAGACCTTTCCATGCATGCACTTGGCCCTGTAGCAATGTGTATGTGTTTCCTTTTAAGGCCTTAAATTTCCTCAGAGCAGCGAGCCATGACGATCCCAATTCATTCACTGATGACAAGAAATTCCCGACTCGTTACTCCTGACTCTCACTTCAGCGACCCAGACCTCTCTGTGGTCGAGCCACGTACGAATCACACATCCTTCGCATCGGCCGACTCACCTATCTTTTCTACCCACACTTTTGGTTGTATAGTCATCGAGTTTGAGTCATCGAGCTCAGGGTCCGCCAACCTGCTGGTAATGGAGTCGCCGTATCAGGCATAAAGCGGCTGGCTTGCGGTGAAGAGGGCAAAGCGGTAACCATCCTCGACCGCTAGGGCACAATGCTTCAGTTTCCCTTCCTCCGAACTTCGGCCGAATAGCTCGCAGTCTTTCGGCACTTGTTTCCGTAGCTTCAGGTTTTCGCCGAACAGCTCGCAGTTTTTCGGCATTTTTGGCGCGACCGACGCTGAGCGCATAGTCGCTTCTAAGGATGATTTGAATCAGCGGAAAGCCTTGGGGCTGGCCGTAGACGACATCATGTACGTTTAGGCTGTTGGTGATTTCGTATGTCTTGTAGTGTTTCCCAAAGAAGAATCTAACCTCCTCTCACACATAGGCACTGTATTCTGGAGACGCGACGCGTTGATCATCGTGGTGGTTGCACCGTAGTGCCGGACAGCGGTATGACATGTGCTCTATGATGAGGCGATGCTTTATATCTCGAAATTGTTTGTCAAGCGATGGTGTTAGCATTAAGGCCAGAGGAAGATACGTAGGCGTATGCCGACGAGGCAGCGTAGGACAGGATTTTTTTTTCTTTCTTTTTGGCCCCCCCCCCCCCGGGGGGGGGGGGGGGCCGGGGGGGGGCAGTT